>JAIGNY010000206.1:962500-1065000 GCA_020152595.1 Chiridota heheva
GGAAAATTATCTGTGAGGATGTTTGCGTCGCAAATCGATATCAATAGTATGAGAAAGAAAAAAAAATCATAATCCATGTTTGTTTATTCAATATTGGATCAATATAGATCCTTTGTTTAAATGTCCTTGTGTTTGACGAAGAGAAGCAATCGATACATCATTTCTGTACATAATGCATGTTTGATAATAGGGTGGTAAAAGTTTGATGATATGATAATGGGGTAAAATAACTGTGAAGATGAATCCTATTAGCGTGGCCAAAAATAGATCGATCGATACATCATTTCTGTACATAATGCATGTTTAATATAATAGGGTGGTCAAAGTTTGATGATATGATAATGGGGAAAATTATCTGTGAAGATGTTTGCGTGGCAAATCGATATCAATAGTATGAGAAAAAACATTCATAATCCATGTTTGTTTATTCAATATTGGATCAATATAGATCCTTTGTTTAAATGTCCTTGATATCTGTTACCATGGGATAAGGCATAAAAGACGAATATTAAATTATGGTATTGGTCCACTACATACGTAACAGATTTGTGTCATTTTGAATCAATCAGATTGGTCAATTAATAGTAGTGTGATGACCATATATGGCAACATTATTGAATGTCATTCAAGACTGAACATTTAAAAGCGGGCTGAAGATTTTGTTTGATCATTCATAGCATTCGTCAGCTACATTAATAACCACAACGTCTAAAAAATATTGGTTGTCTAAAAGAAAAGTTTTCAATAATTTACTATGCAAACTTGTGTTAAATGTTGTAAAACTGAGCATGTTCTGCATCGCCCCCTACGACCATCCACCTCACCCACGTTCCCCCTCTCTGTGTGTGTCTTAGTTCATGTATTTAAATACAAAATCGCACAAATGTTTAATATATTATAACGAAGAAGCCCCTTTTTCTGAGAAAGTTATCAATTACTCGTCAAAATAACATTCTATTACATGATTACCGGACACTTGGCACTAGCCTCAACCGACACTCGACACTACTGCACCGCACGCATATTAATAGTGCAAATGTACCGATAGCACCAATCTGAACTGACGACACCAATCTGAACTAACGGCACCAATCTGAACCGACGGCACCAATCTTGAACCGAAGGATTAAAATCTGAAGCAACGGATTAGAATATTGAGGGGCGATCGCCCCCCTCTGGCTACGCCACTGCCATGATGAATCATCTTCTCGATAACAACTTACTCAACCCAAAGCAATTTGGCTTTGTCAGTGGACGATCACTACAACTCAAACTACTTCTTCTGTTAAACCATTGGACACAGGTTTTTGATAACCAGATAACGGTAACAGATTAGATGTTATATATATGGATTCCAAAAAAGCTTTCGAATCGGTGCCACATATGTGTATTCTTTCAAAACTAAATTCCTATGCCATTACCGATCCACTCCTAGACTGTATTAAGTCGTTCCTTATTGGCCATCAGCAAAGACTACAAATACATGGATCTTCATCTAAATGGCAAGCAGTAACCAGTGGTATTCCACAAGGCAGTGTCCTGGGAACAATTCTGCTTTTACTCTACATCTCCCAGATTCTGTCTATAAATTGCCTTCATGTTCGCTGATGACACAAAAATATACAGGCCAATCATTAACAACATGGACAGAAGTATCCTTTCAGATGACCTAGACGCCTTGCAAGACTGGTCATCCAAATGGCTACTGAAATTTCACCATGATAAGTGTAAAGTCATGACAGGGTGCAGGACGCCTCCAAATCACACCACCAACTACACTCTGAAGTCATCAGACTATCCCTAACAAGCCAAACTACTAGCCCACTGTAACGAAGAGAAAGATCTTGGCGTAATATTTGAAAACAATATCGCATTCAGTAATCATATATACATCATGATCAACAAGGCCGACAAAACTATCGGTATTATCCGACGCTCATTCATTTGTCTTGACAAAGAAATCTTGTTGCTATCATTTAAAGCCTTGATTCGCCCACATCTGGAATATGCAGGAACTATCTGGTCTCCATAAAGAAAAGGCTAAATTGAAGACATTGACAGACTTCAACGTCGAGCAACAAAATTGCTTCCAAACTTCTCTCATATGAGCTACACTGACCGTCTCTAACATCTTGATCTGCCCACCCTCGTCTATCGCCGTTTGAGAGGTGATATGATAGAGACACAAAATTATGCCCCAAGTCTACGATACTAGAGAGTCTGCAGCTTTCTGCCACTCTATCACTCTAAACGTACAATAGGTCACAACTACAAGCTTTTTGTTCACCCTGTCAATTCCAGCATCAAAAAAAAAAAAAAAACTACTCTCTACGTATAATTGAAATATGGTACCACCTACCAACCACTTTTGTCAACGCACCAAGTGTCAAATATTTGAATCTAAATTAGATAAAAGTTGGTCAGATTTCAGCCTGAAGTATGATCACTGTGCTGAATTAAAGTTTTCAGGGTTTAAAGCCCTGACTAGAAGTGACAAAGACGGAGAGCTGGGTACAGAGGCTTCAACCTTACAAACCCAGTACAAGACCTAAGAATACCTGTAAGATAATGGAGCATTATTCTAGTACGTGCACGTAATATCGTCGTACTGATCATGCTATCCTAGAATCTGAATCTGAATAGGTTAAGTCCGCAAAAATCCTTCTAGAGGACACGAACGCCAACCGAGCGTAGCAAAAGTGTGAGGAAAAAAAAGTCAATTAACAAGCTTAGCTTTGAAACAGTTTAGACTTGGTGCATGTACAATGTCTGGTGGTAAAGCATTCCAATATTTTAGTGTTTGAGAAAAGAAGAGAGTATTTATAAACATTCTTTTTATCATAAAGAACGTGGAAATTCAGATCATGGTTATTTTTTGTATAAATTCTTGCCTTTGGGATTAGGTTATGATTATCAATGGCGACAATATTGTTATTGCTTTTATATAACATTTGTAGACGGGTGTTCCTTCTTCTTGTTATTAGCAGGGGTCAATCTAATTTATGAAGCATGTTAGTGACACTAGATTTATAAAAGTAGTCTGCCATACAGAACCTGGCTGCTCTCCTTTGAATTGATTGAAGTTTATTTACATCGCAGTGGTGATGGGGGTCTCAGACTGCTGATGTATACTAAGTACTGGTCTAACTAGAGCTTTATATGCAGTGGTTTTAACGTCAGTGGGACAGTTTGAGAGGTTACGTCTTAAAATTTCAGCACCTAGGTACGGGTGGGAGTTGACATGTTTAGCGGCTGGTTGCACAAGGTATAAACTGGTGATTTATAGCATTTTCTAGAATATATTGGGAGAATATAGCATTAAGAGGGGTTGAAATTTATATGCCATTTATTTTGCCATTGTTCAAGTTTATTTAGACCATCTTGGAGGATTAGTTGGTCATAGGGTTTATCAGTTGTTCTATACACAAAACAATCATCAGCAAACAGTCTAACCGTGCTTTTTATATTACCAGGGATGTCATTGACATATAAAAGGAAGAGTAAAGGACCTAAAACAGTACCTTGTGGTACACCAGACACGCCGAGGAAGGATGCAAACCAGACCAGTAGATTTCCATCCATGCCATATGCCAGTATGCGGAAAGTTTGGATAACAGGCGTTGGTGTGAGACTTTGTCGAAGGCTTTTGAGAATCGAGTATAGCCATGGAGATGGTACTGTTTTGGTCAATTTGTTCAGAAATATCATCTATTGTTAAAAGAAGTTGTGTTTCAGTTGATCTTCTCGCTCAAAAGCCATGTTGGAGATCAGTTAAGATATTATGCTCATCAAGAAATGTCATCACATGTGAATGGATTATACGCTCAAGGATTTTACTACAAACGCAGGTAAGAGAGACTGGTCTGTAGTTAGCTGGATCATGTTTATCACCTTTAAAAAAAACGCTACATATGTTTGCTTCTTTCCATTTATTTGGGATAGTACTGTTTTATCTACAGAGGTTTGGAAGAGATCAGGTAGGACTTCATAAAGGTCTTCCGCATGTGTTTTTAAGAACTATGCTGGTATTTGGTCGGGACCTGAGGCTTTGTTGGGGTCTAGGTTTTGCAATTGCTTTTTGACACCTTCTGGAGTGATTATAAATTGGTTTATTTTGTTGGTCAATTGGTGGTGAGTGGTTTAGTTACATGAATTTGAGAATTATCTTCTTCTGTGAAAACGCTGAAAACTGGCTGATTAGAATGTTAGCTTTAGTCGTACTGTCACTACAAAGTTTACCGTTGTTTATATGGTCTGATGCACCCACGGAATTACTTCTAAACTTTTTATGTAGGACCAAAATGCCCTAAGGTTGTTAGACAGGGAGTTTTTAATTTTATTACAGATGAAGTTGTTTCTATCTTCTTTGATGTTTTTACGGACGGATTCCCTAAGCTTTTACATATACTCCAGTCATAGATTTGTTGAGTTTTCTTAAACAGTTGATGTTTTTTCTTGCAGAGACGGCGTTGGATATGGGTGAAACAAGGTAGATTTACTTTAGTTTATGTGAATTTGTGAGGTGTGTTTTTTCAATGATTACTTTAATATCATTTTTCATTAACATTAATGGATGACCTATTTAATTTAGAATAATATCGCAGTTTAAGTTTAGACAGATCTTATGTTATGCGTTCTGTGTTAGCTTTTTTCCTTAAATAGATTTTACGTTTAGGCAATTTTTTACGAGGGGAGAAGTTTACGGTCAGTTTAACAATATCATGGTCATTTATACCGGGTATGACATTAGCTGAGTTAACAGCTGGTGAGGTATTAATAAATACAAGATAGAGAATGTTGTTATCTCTGGTAGGTGACTGCACTATTTGAGTGAGGTTGAATGAATCAGCCACTTCAAGAAGGATTTTGGCTGTTTCGGAGGAAGCGTTAGTGCCTGAAATAATGCTTTGGCTCCAGTCAATGTTAGGTTGGTTCAAATCACCAGCAAAAATAACATTTTTTTTGTCAGCATTTTTGCCTAACTTTTGAATTGATTTTTTCAACTTAAGAAGGCTAGTAAGGTCATTGTGACTGGGCCTGTAAAAAGTTCCTACATGCATGCTCTTTTCCTTAGGAAATTGGAATTTGGTCCAGATGATCTCACAGTCAGTCTAGTTTAGTGAGATCAGTGAAAATAAGGTCAGTTTTTAATGCCTGTAATACACCACCATAACCATTTGTACTTCTATCTTTGCGAATGACTGTATAGTTGTCGGGAAAAGTTTCAGAGTTGTTGATTTCGAAATTTAGCCAGGTTTTAGTGCCAATAATGACATCTCTTTTTTTTTTCTTTGATAGGACTTTCAGTGGAGGCTTTCTTGTTTCGAACTCTTTGAAAGTTGATAACAAGAATATTTAGAACCTTCATTTTTACTTTTTTGAATTTGTTTTCAATTTGACATCGGGATGGTGGTTGGACCCCGAGTCAAGGCCGAAAGAATAACTTTAAAGTGCCTCATATGAGTTAGTACAGTTGCTAAAATTGTTGGTTGAGAAGAAAGAATCGGATAAGTTCATGAAGTCACAAGTATCACATATCCAGGTACAGCTAGAATGCATGGGGTCGCTGTATTTGATATATCAATGTTGCAGCACTTAGTGTATAAAAAGTAATCGCGGAAATGGTTGTAATACGGTAACTAGGCTAAATAACATTAGGTTCACTAACGCTACGCGAAAATAACAAACACGAAAAATGCAATAAACTAAACAAGAATGAACAATCAAACAATAAAAAAACAAAAAACGTGAATAACCTTCAGACAAGTATACAAATTATTGTATATCCACGTGAGGGTAAAAAATCCACAGTTTAAGATAAAATTTTCAAGTAATAAACAGAAGTTGTGAAAATATGTCTGTATTCAACAA
The DNA here is from genome assembly GCA_020152595.1 of Chiridota heheva. Classification (NCBI taxonomy): domain Eukaryota; kingdom Metazoa; phylum Echinodermata; class Holothuroidea; order Apodida; family Chiridotidae; genus Chiridota; species Chiridota heheva. The sequence continues at coordinate 968,372 of JAIGNY010000206.1, forward strand.
GCAGACAAGTGTGACGCTCTCTCTGATCTTCTCGACTATGGGCCAATTATCTTTTTCGTGCAGTTTCGTAGTCCAGGTCAGAAGGGTAAGATAATTTGTTGCTGATAATTCTTGTAGGAATTTATTAAACAAAAAGTTTAAATTTTCCACAAAAATTTCTTGCATATCTTTATGAAAAATGATGGGAAATTTTGGAAATTTTACCAATCTTTTAAGATGACTTGCGGTACGAAAAACTTCTTCCTATCCAATGGTGATTTATGTCACGTAATACTCTCTTTGCATAATTTTTACGATGATCTAGTGCAGGAATCGCAAACAAGTGCAAGAAAAAAATTGTTTAGTAAAACAAATCACCAAAAGTTCAAAACAACAACGAAAGAAGCAGAGCTGACTAAAGTATGGGAAACTAGGAACACTATGCAGTACAGTACAGTAATTGGAACGCAAAGTTTTGGGTATTGCCAATAACATTTATACTATAAATAGGAGCGAGAAGAAAGAAAAAAAAACCCCACAAGATTACTAAGGAAAGCTATAGAAGAGAAGCAAAGAAAAAACCTCTACAAGAAAAATGTTCAACAAAAAGAGAAGTTCTAATAAAGGAACTGAAGTTTATTAATCAATGTATCCAAAAACATGATAATAGGGAAAATGCAAAAGCCACCATTAAAGTTGCTGATAAAATTAAACAGGAAGGAGTTAACTTTACAAACTTCTGGAATTTTATCAAACAGATGAAAGAAAAAAAGGGAAGAAATAACAGCAATGAAGGACAATCGTGGAGCAGCCATAAAAGATTTAGAAGGAATAAAGAAAGTATATTTTGAACATTATAATAACTTTTTAACACACAAAAAAAGCGAATAATTCAAGTGAAAAAGAAATGGAATGGATTGTAGAACACTGCAATGAAACTAGAAGACTGATTGCTACTAATTTAAACCACTAACCTGGAAAAAACTATATGATGCAAATAACAAACTCAAGATAAATAAAGCAGCTGACTTGAGCGGATAGAAAAATGAATATATATATATAACAAAAAAAAGCTGGACCTGATCTGGAATTTTATCAAACAGATGAAAGGAAGAAAAACGGAAGAAATAACAGCAATGAAGGACAATCGTGGAGCAACCATAGAAGATTCAGAAGGAATAAAGAAAGTATATTTTGAATATTATGAGAACCTTTTAACACAAAGAAAGGCAAATAATTTAAGAGAAAAAGAAGTGGAATGGATTGTAGAACACTGCAATAAAGCCAGAAGACAGATTGCTACTAATATAAACCACTAACCTGGAAAGAATACTATGATGCAAAGGAAAAACTTAAGATAAATAAAGCAGCTGACTTGAGCGGATAGAAAAAATGAATATATCAAAAAAGCTAGACCTGATCTGGATAGAAATATATTTATGGTGCTAAATGAAGTAATACAATCTGGAGAAGTACCTAAAGACTCAGTGGGAACACATGAAAATAAATCAATATACGTAACGGTAGATACTTCGTTAGGATTGACAGAACAAATGATTCTTAACCACATTGTGAGACAAGGCACTATTATGGGACCAACTTTATGCACCATAGAAACAGACAAAATAAACCAGATAGGCAAAAGATGTATTACTACTATAGGACGTAACATTAAAATTAGAAATTTAATCTACGTTGACGATGTGGCAGGAATTGGTACTACAGAAACGCTGGAAGCAACGGGTAGAAACTTGATTTTGATAGAAGAAAGAAAAAAATTACATTCAACAATGAAAAAACTGCCATACTTAAACTGGAAAATAAAAAAATAAAAGAACATAACAAACAAGTTCCATATATGTACATGTCAAAAAAGGAAAAATTAGTGAAACAGAAAACGCGAAGTATCTAGGTGAATAATTTTTCACCCAAGACCTTAACAAAAACAGGATTAAAAAGAAAGAGGCACATATTGAGCGTATAAATAAAACAATAGAAACGTATGGAGACCAGAAGAAAGTCGGAAATGCAGCATTACAAGTAAAAATTAAAATACCAGAAGCAGTAGCTATGCCAGCCTTCACATATACTATGCAAACTTGCCACTAGAACTAATCTATTAATAAATGAATGCAAGCTCTAGAAAATCTGCAAAAAGGAATGATTTGCCGCATCTTCAGCTTAACTAGTTCAACATCATATCAGGGACTTTTCAAAGAAACAGCAATTTGGCCAATCTTACAAATTATTCATTACAATAAACTCATGTTATTACATTATTTACTCAACTCAGACGAAAGTAGAACAGCAAGCAAAATACTTATTGAACAAAAAGATAAAGGCTATCCTGGATGTTGGTATCATGAAATTACATATATAGGAGGAAAATACGGAATTGATATTGATATAAATAATGTTCGGAAGAAGACAAAAAGCAAATAGAAGAAAGAAATTAGAAAGAAAATTGCTGATCAAATAGATTAAATGGATCAAAGAAAAAAAACTAGCAAACCTAGATTTCAACTAAAACATGGTTATGAAAGACAGAAATATATTGCAGAGTTGAAAACAATGTAGACCCTTACTATAATCAAAGACTGAATATGACTGAAGTTAAAGCCAGTTACAAGAACAGCTACCCTAATATAAATTGTGAATTGTGTGACCATGAAGATACTACTGAATACATTGTAAACTGTTTCTATATTAAGAAAAACATTATTGGAATGGATATGACGAAACAAACCTTTATGATATGGACAATATGTAAAACCTAAGGGAAATAGCTTGGTACGCAGAGAGAGCAAATGAAATAAAAAATAAAGCTAACAATAAACATATGAGCTTTCCCGATCTCCGCACAGTTTACATCAATGTATAGTATATTCAGCCAACAGTGTTTTACGAGTCTTGCACGTCATCTTCGAAATTATTCTTTATTGACTGTGCCTGATTTTTTCATTAGAGTGGACTCCGTGAGGAACCACATGAACCCCATAGTGAGTTCTCTTAAAATTCATCAAGAAAAACAATTGTTTGCGTGGTCAAGTAAACGTTTTTTGTGATTGTTGCCGTTTACTGATGGCTGGCTGGCCGTTCGTCAACCCAATGTCAGCCATACGGAAAGATTTATAATAACTAGCATTATCCAATAGCAATTCGCAAATTACTGTTAAAGAATATAAAATCTATTTGTAAATATGGAAGAGAATGAAAAATTATAAAAATGATAAATAAAATAAAAAACCCTCGGAAGATTTTATTATTGGCTTACACTTGAAACGTAATAGGCCTAGCTCCTTGAAATCAGTGCAAAATTAACATCAATATCATGCGACCCTCATGAAGATATCCATTCAATGTTCCATTGCCAGCAGTCAGGCTACTCTATTAGGCTTAATATCCGTATGTAGGCCTATAGCCTTTTTTGAAAATACGAATGTTGTGGAATTTGCCCACCCATCCCTTTCATTTCCCGCATTCAACCATGCCTTGAATCTCTTTTTATTTTAGTGACTTCGTTGGACCTTCTTCCATGGGGCGGAAAAATCATTTTCTGATTTGATTATCTACCTTCATCCAACATTTCGTTATACCGATTTCTGACCTCAATAATTTTGAAAACTTAAGTATTAAAAAAATGTTTGGAGATCACATGCAAGACGAAATCTCCCGAAACCTAAAAAAGCGAACATCTTATGACATTTTCCTCAAAATTTAACATTTTGTATTTCCCCTACTCATATTTAGTGGCGGTGCTGCGGTGGGGAGCAAAGGGGCAGGCATGGGTTGCATTCCCGTGAGGATCGTTTTTGTTTTGTAAAGTGACATATTTTGTCCAATTTATAGCCTTTCCGCCCCCACGTAAGACAAAATTGCTCCTCTTGCCCCATGACCAAAATCCTGCGCCGCCACTGCTTTTATTAATTTTTACGGAAGGGCATCACTCTATCGAAGTAAGCCGTTCCGTGCCCTCCAATGTATGATTTGATGCATAGCATGCATATATCGTTCACATTCGATGTCATCTTAGCTTCGAATAATTCTGGGTCTCATATACTGGCCTGAATTTACGTGTTTCTTCACATATTTAGGCGATGGGCATGGTCGTCCCCCTCCCCTTAAAAAATTCCTACCAAATGCGCAAAGTGTATTCAGATGGCAGATCCGCCTCTCTCAAAATAAAAACCTTGATTTAGGTCAAAAAACCAAAAAGACTAGTAAAGGATCTATTCTTAACAGATCTTGATATATTTCTTGGATTTTATTAACCTTTTTGGCCGCTTTGGCGTTAGTAATTCTTTAGTAAGTTTGTAAAGCGTCATTGAATGTTCATACAGTAATGTTCGTTATACTATACTAAGTTTCTATACCTTAACCTTATAAAAGAGAAACATTGCAAAAAAACCTACGATCTTTGATTTTCGTTAAAGAGGCTAGGCTCACGGTAAGTCAAGGTTTGCCCGGGGTCGATTCCGTTATGAATCGACCGGGTTTCAGATATAATTTTGGATTGTCCAACAGATATGCGAGACTGTTTTCCAAATTTGCAACCCAGTGTTGATTGGTATAATATCTTTAGCTTTGGATGTTTTTTATTAAAAAAAAAAAAAAAAAAACACTTCCTGAAGTTCAATAGACCTCCCTAATTAGGCTTGGGCCCCCGATTACGTAATATGACGCGGTAACAATGGAAACACGGAGAGTTTCGAACTGAAAACTGTTGCAGCACAGTTGTATGCTTTTTCTGCAAATGTTAATTAAAGTTATTATTATTCATGATAAAGGTGAAACGGAAAATCCTGCTCAGAGAATTTGCTCACAAATGGAATTAACATCGCACTTTAGAATGGAAAGTTTGGTGAATACGAAAAGTTGAAGCCCAGGCCCAAGCGTATACTGGTTGCGCTAATTTTTATATGTGGCCTGTGTGATAGTGATAGACTGATACGGGCTATCTCTTCTACTGTAAGGAATAAATTATCCGTGTGAAGAATAAGATGAGAATATAAAAAGATCATAATCAAATGGTAAATATTACATGCTTAATGTATACCCACCTTTTGCTTTTTTGTTTTATCAACTTAAGAATAAGAGTTAAGTCTAAAGTTTGTTAGTCACAGAGGCCCTTAACGTGAGTACAAATCTTCGTAGGCTACTCAAAGTCATTCGCTCTAAATCTCTGATTTCGAGTATAGTATAACATAAGATAATAAGATTACGGGCTAAGAAAGGTTAGTCACCCCATAAAAAGCCCAAAGACCAGCACCACCACCACCAAAAAATCAAAATTCAAAGACGCCCATAGTTAGTAAAGAACTTATCAATGTTGACTTTGAAATTGTGAACAGAATCGGAGCTAACTACCCACTCTAGCAAACAGTTCCACTCATTGACAACTCTTTGCGAAAAGCTAAAACGCTGAATATCTATCCGTGAGAACTCTTTGGTCACCTTCAAACTGTTACCACGTGTCACATGAGGATTAGCTGAAACATGCAAGAAATAACAGGAAATCAAAGCATCACTACCAGATAGTAACTTAAAAACCTAACTCATATTGCCACATACTCTTCTCAACTCAAACGTGGTCAAACTAAGAATTCGCAATCTAGATTCATAAGAGAGATTCCTTACTTCAGGAATAAGTCTAATGGCTCTTCACTAAACCTGCTCCAAAATGAGCTTATCCTTCTCATGAAAGGGACCCCAACCTAAATAGCATACTCAAGGTGAGGCCTGACTAACTGCTTATACAAATTGAGAACAACCTCTTTACCAAGAAAACACAAATTTCTTATAATCAAACATGTTAATGTTATGAGCAAATTATATGAAAGATTACATACATAAACATTTTACATGCTTACGCAAAGTCAATGGGCTTCAACATGTAATTTCAAAAAAATTGAGGCAACTTGATTTTCAGTATGAAGACTTCCATATTTGAACCTGAATATCAGCACATGAAAACTTGAATTAGTTGTACACTGTAATTATCGTAATAACTCAATTTAAAAATAAAAATTCTAAAAGGGTACACATTTTTTGTTTTAAAATAAAGTTTTGACATTTTTTGCAAGCGTCTTGACAAAAATGTGATACGCAGTGTGCCCCAAAGAAGATTGGGCGCTTGCGTAAGGAAATGATTGACATAATTTGAGTCCGTATCTGCATTGCCTGTGTAACCTTGAGCGTATGAATGCACCGAAGTGCATCCTACATGCATGTTACTCATGTTGCCACGTACAATTTTTATGTATTAATATTATTAACAAAAGAACAAGGGTGTTGAGGTAGTTAAATTCAAAAAATTAAGATAGCGCACAACAATGCAATTTATTGCATCTTGTAACGAACGGGCAGTGTGGTATTTTGTTGTATCTGCACCCGTTTTGGCCCCTTCTTTTTCAAGTTTTATTATGTTGCAAGCATGTTTGCAACATAATAGTTGCAATGCTAACATCCTGTGCACAAGGCACTGACTTTCTTCCAGAAAGTTGACGATTTTTACCTTTTTTCATAAGGAATTTGGGAAATCTACCAAAACGTAAGTTGAAAAAGTTGTTGAGCTTTATGTCTGTATGGTTACATTAGGCAAAAGTTAAGGGTGCCGATGTTAATTTTCATGCTCTTTTGTGACCACTGTACTGTAGAAGAGGTTATTTATTAGCGATGGTGTCTACTAGGCACCAAGCAGCGCGCTTCTGTGTAAATGAATACGATCGCCATTCAAGTGTTACCAATATGCTCTAAGGCCTGTCTGACACAAAGAAGAAATCATACCTGACTTACGATGTTTTTCAAGATGCATGAAAATGTTGTAGCCACTGACATCTCTCCTTACCTTCTTACCTCCTACCAAAAATTCAACCTGTCTTCTTACTGAAAATATCCAAGCCTATCATCTGCCCCATTCCAGACCTAATTACTATAAGATGTTATTCTTTCCCTGCACCGCCTGTGATTGGAATATTCTCCCGAGTCAACTGTCTTAGCCCCTTCTGTCTGGGCTTTTAAAAGTCTTGTCTTGCCAGGGAGCAGATCCCTTGTCATACTGACAAGTCAGCGCACACTTCTCAGTGCTGAAGCCTTCAGAATTGAATTTAATACTTAACTGGAAGAAGAAGAAAATGAGTAATGTAGGGCCATGAGAATGAAAGTTTTAGACTTGCGTCCACCGCCCGCCTATATATATATATATAAACATATATATAGGCCTATATATATATATATATATATATATATATATATATATATATATATATATATATATATATATATATATATATATATATATATATATATATATATATATATATATATATATATATATATATATATATATATATATATATATATATATATATATATATATATATATATATATATATATATATATATATATATATATATATATATATATATATATATATATATATATATATATATATATATATATATATATATATATATATATATATATATATATATATATATATATATATATATATATATATATATATATATATATATATATATATATATATATATATATATATATATATATATATCAGGGCTCCTGTAAACCTTTAAAACCTTTAAAAACCTTTATTGACAAATTGAACCTTTATTCCTTTCAAAATAACCTTTAAAACCTTTAAAAACTTTTTTTATTTTCAAAGTTAAGTAAGGTAAATGATTGGAGTGCCAAGGTTTTAGCTTCATTGGTAAGTATACACATCCATTTAATAGCATATCTGTATATATATATATATATATATATATATATATATATATATATATATATATATATATATATATATATATATATATATATATATATATATATATATATATATATATATATAAACATATATATAGGCCTATATATATATATATATATATATATATATATATATATATATATATATATATATATATATATATATATATATATATATATATATATATATATATATATATATATATATATATATATATATATATATATATATATATATATATATATATATATATATATATATATATATACAGATATGCTATATGTATATATATATATATATATGTATGTATATATATATATATATATATATATATATATATATATATATATATATAGGCTTATATATATTTTTGCACCTCTTAGACATTGTTTTTTTCCATTTAATAATTTTGACTGAAATATTTATGTTTGAAATTTACAGTTTTTATATAACTTTTATATAACTTTTATATTTATAACTTTTGTATTTATATATTTTTAGATATCTTTGTACGTTTTGCTATAGGGCGACAAATTTCCATCTTTTATTTTTGAAGAAATAAATTTATATGGTCTTTCCTTGTCTTATTTTGATAAGGAATTCTCTGTTGATTTTTCTGTAGGCCTATAAAGTTCTTGAATTCTCAGATTTTTTTCTTTTTTGAGTAACTGGTTGTTTTATATAGCCTTTTAATGTTACAGGAGTTATATTAGATAGATTACTTTGTAGTTAGAATGTTCCTTAACTTGGTAGGCTGGTGAACTAAGCGAAATTGTTCCTATAATGTAGAAAAAAAACATTTTTTTTTGTACATATTGGCTCAAATTCGTTCAACATGAGAATTACATATTCAGACACATTTTGATTTTTCAATGGGTCAAAGTAACAGCTCCCTGCTAAAATCACCAAACTTTGTGGAGTAAGGCTGATGAAGGTATAGTTTACTGTACTACTGTATGTAGTATTAGGCCTATTTTGTAATGACAGCTCAAATTTTTTAAGAGATGCTAAATGCAGAACTATTTTAAAGTACTGACATTTCTTCCTGATTTGTACCAAAAGATAGAAGACGGAATTTAATCCATACTAAGAAGACACACACCTTTTATTATCTTTAACTCTAGAAGAAATAATTTGGGGCCCGGCCTAGTAATAAGTGTTGTTGTAAAAATATGACCTTTTTTGAGCAGAAAAGTGGCTCAGACGGGTGAGCATGGCCGAGATGCCGGAGGTTCCAGGTCTGAGTCTGACCATGAGTTAACCTGCAATTTTTCTATGATCTGCATCACACCCTCTGCCTCACTCAGGCTTTGGGAAAAGTGCCAATAGTTGGGTGGCACTCATTGTGCATCAGATAGAAATTCCATGAGATGAGGACATTACTGAAATGGCAGTTCTGAAGGCATGGTTCCTCACGACCTGCTTGGTTCCTCACCGCCTGCTTGGTTCTCAGATCTACTTCTGGCCCAGTCAAATATTATACTCATCCATAGGTGTTCTGTCATACCATCCTCTAATGATGAAAGTCAAAGTTTGCTTGTACTGTAGTCTCTTTCAGCCTGCAAATCATGGAACCTTCTTCATAAAGGAATTAAATAAAAATGGAATAACTGAAAAAAACCAAATTCTCTATATAGAGATTGACCGATACTCTTTGGTTTTTACCAACTCTTGTGGGAAATAATGATTGACACTTTCACATGCATAATTTGTTGATCATGTTTCAGCATATAGGGCTACACTAAGTTTGATGTCTCTTGTAATTTAACAATGTAATCTTTAAAAAATTCTTGTTATGCAATAACTTGTATCGTACCTGTACGTTGGATTTAATACACAAATGATCTTTCTGTGTCACTTTAGGCGCTGCTTATTCTGTGTAAATGTACACATGCAATAAGAGCATCAGGAGCATATTTTGTCCCATTTACTGACTATGTTATATCTAATCATTTCTGTTGTAATTGTTGAATCTTCTTATTCTTCTGATGGTGGAGTACAAACCTTAGTGGTAGGTATTACGTACTGGTGCGTGTGTGCAGTGCAGCTTTCTATATACAGGTGAACTACCAAGAAAAAACGGGAAAATGTGCAGCTACAAATATCACAAGTACATGCACTTAAAAACGAGAATTCCTAACGGACGTGTAGTGGGGCTGCTGGAGAAGGAAGCAGCATCCACTGGCCGAGACTGGAACAAAAGGTGTCTGTTGACAGAGAGAGCCTCGGGGAGATTGTTCCATAAATGAATGGTGGTGGGGGAGAAGGACCATAGGGGACGTCTATCTTGGAGTATGGAATTAAAAAGTGTTGAGTGTGGCCACGGTTTGTAACATCACTTAGGTGGAGTTGGGTTGTAGAGATGACAGCCTCTAGGTGAACTATCTTATACATCATGGTTACACATAGGGCCTCGCATCTCTTCTCTAAAGTTGTGCAGTCTGAGGTACGCCAATATGGCAGAAGGACTACTGTGCTGACCCCGGATGGAGCAGATGAAACGGGCTGCACGGCGTTGTACAGCCTCAAGTTTGTACTTATTCTCTTTGGAAGCATCTTTAGAGGTGTCCTATACTGCAAATGCATACTCAAGTGTTGGCCTGACGAGGGTGATGTATACCTGCTTCTTGAGTTGCCGATGTTTCTTCACAGGACACTGATTGTTGAGTTGACTTTTTGGGTGATAGTGTTTATATAGCAGTTCCAGAAGAGACTCTTGTTGATGTTTAGCCCAAGTTCTTTGCATTCTCAACAGCCTACAGAGGTTCATTATGGATGGTGTATGTTTGGCGTGCTGTAGATTTATTTTTGGAAACATGCAGTACCTCACACTTAGTAGAGTTGAATGACATTAGGCATTCAACGATTTATCTTCCCACCTCTACACAGTGTTGGCAGTACAAGATTACCAAATGGTTTGATATTAAACAAACCTCCTGACTGCAATTGGTAGTCAGTTACTTAATGTTGTAGATTGTACACAATACCAAATTCTCAATAGCTTATGTTAAAGTTACTTATCAATGACCATCATTAAATATTTTTTAATGCAATTTACAGCTTCCAGTTACTAAATAGTCACATGACGATGGGTTCACTGACGAACGAGGCATTGGAGGCCGGAGATTTCTCAATATCAAACAAAGAAGAAGAGAATGACACTAAAAGTGATCCCGGAAAGATTGCTCCAAATTTTCTGAGTATACCATATGGGTTTCAGCTCAGAATCCAATATGTACACAACAAGAAGCTAACAGATTTTGTTGATGGTAAGTTACAGTACGTGTACAGTATATTCGAAACATTAAAAATCATTTTTAAGGTGTACCTATAATCATTCATATATGTAAACATACAGACTTGAGAATACACAATTGTGAGATGGCTTTTTCATTTTTATTATGGTAATTTCCCATTACACTTTTCTAGTTATTAAGACCCTAAAATACATCGTTATAAAACTTCTCAGACTGGTTAAAAACTTAAAGAGTAACTGTAATTTAGATGTTTTTTTACACCAATTATATTATATGGAGGAGAGTACTTTGTTCCAACAAAGAATTCAATTTGACTAGGTAATGCTTGTAATCATTTTCTGAAAGATAAACTCATTCCATATTAAGAAACACCTTGGAATAACAGCTATGTCTTAAATTCAAGAGGTTAATTACCTCTTCCGCCAACGAAGTTGGAAGTTGGACGGAGGTAACAGTGTATGTGTTTGCCTCTGTTTGTCATCAAGATATCTCAAGAACTGATGACTGGGTTTGAAATAAATTTGATGTAGGGTTTTGTTACTGCTTAAGGAAGAAGTGATTAGAATATGGGACATATTGGAACGGGAATGGCGCAAATTGAGGGGTGGGGACATTTTAAGGTAAGATTGCCTGTCATTAGAATATCTCTAGAACTGATGATTGAATTTGGATTAGATTTGATGAGTGGTTTGATTAATACTGATGGAACAAATGATTTAAACTTGAGAGGTATTGGTACAAGGGAAGGGTAAAAATTGAGGGGTTGGGATGTTCAGGGTACGGCCTGTCAAGACAGTTGAAACTTTCCAATGGAATGTGGTGAACAACGAATGCATACCATGAAAATAAATTTAACAATCACTTTTCTGGACTCGAAGATGCTCAAATCAAGTGGTCTCTGGAATAAAATAAAATAAAACAATTGGTTTCTGCCATGATTGGAAAATGATGGAATGTGAATCTTGAATGAAAGGGACTCAAACAATGAATGCTTCATCTGAATAAAACTGAAAAGAATGGTATGGCCTTGGAAGAAATCCAGTCAGAAGATAATCTTCAAGTGTTCAGAATGCGAATGATCATTACAGATAAAAACTTGGAGATGAACTTTGGTGGGCCTAGGATTTCTGAGGTAGAAATTATTGAGCATGGGGATCAAATGAACTCTACAACTATTTTAGGCATATTGGAATTGCAATTAGGTGGAAGTATGCATTCTACAGAGTGTTAATATTCTAGTTCATAATGCATTTGTTAAATTGCTTTCTATGTTAAATTTAACCTCAACTTTGTAGCAGTGGTCTACCTGCAAGTCCTACAGTACTTCAGTTTATACTTACTTAGCTCAGCAACAACAAAAAATACATTTTGAAAGGCCAAGGATTTTATCTTTTTACCACTAGTGAATAGTTGAGATACAGAAACATTTAATTGTTCAAGTTTTTTCTAATTATATCAAAGTAAAGTTGAGTGTATGCATGCAAATGACAGCTCAAGTTAAATTTCTTTATATAAACACATTGAAGTTTTACCTCTAATTTTGTATAATAGGGACAGTTTAAAATCTTATCACATAAATTTTTCAAATTTATGGCACACATTGCCCAAGTATTAAGCTTTGTTATGTTATGGCACACATTACCCAAGTATTAAGCTTTGTTATGTTATGGCACACATTGCTCAAGTATTAAGCTTTGTTATGTTATGGCACACATTGCCCAAGTATTAAGCTTTGTTATGTTATGGCACACATTGCCCAAGTATTAAGCTTTGTTATGTTATGGCACACATTGCCCAAGTGTTAAGCTTTGTTATGTTATGGCACACATTACCCAAGTATTAAGCTTTGTTATGTTATGGCACACATTGCCCAAGTATTAAGCTTTGTTATGTTATGGCACACATTGCTCAAGTATTAAGCTTTGTTATGTTATGGCACACATTGCCCAAGTATTAAGCTTTGTTATGTTAGGGCACACATTGCCCAAGTATTAAGCTTTGTTATGTTATGGCACACATTGCCCAAGTATTAAGCTTTGTTATGTTATGGCACACATTGCTCAAGTTTTAAGCTTTGTTATGTTATGGCACACATTGCTCAAGTATTAAGCTTTGTTATGTTATGACACACATTGCTCAAGTATTGAGCTTTGTTATGTTATGGCACACATTACCCAAGTATTGAGCTTTGTTATGTTATGGCACACATTGCCTAAGTATTAAGCTTTGTTATGTTATAGCACACATTGCCCAAGTGTTAAGCTTTGTTATGTTATGGCACACATTGCCCAAGTGTTAAGCTTTGTTATGTTATGGCACACATTACCCAAGTGTTAAGCTTTGTTATGTTATGGCACACATTGCCCAAGTATTAAGCTTTGTTATGTTATGGCACACATTGCTCAAGTATTAAGCTTTGTTATGTTATGGCACACATTGCCCAAGTATTAAGCTTTGTTATGTTAGGGCACACATTGCCCAAGTATTAAGCTTTGTTATGTTATGGCACAAATTGCTCAAGTATTAAGCTTTGTTATGTTATGGCACACATTGCTCAAGTATTAAGCTTTGTTATGTTATGGCACACATTGCTCAAGTATTAAGCTTTGTTATGTTATGGCACACATTGCTCAAGTATTGAGCTTTGTTATGTTATGGCACACATTACCCAAGTATTGAGCTTTGTTATGTTATGGCACACATTGCCTAAGTATTAAGCTTTGTTATGTTATGGCACACATTGCCCTAGTGTTAAGCTTTGTTATGTTATGGCACACATTGCTCAAGTATTAAGCTTTGTTATGTTATGGCACACATTGCTCAAGTATTAAGCTTTGTTATCTTATGGCACACATTGCTCAAGTATTGAGCTTTGTTATGTTATGGCACACATTGCCTAAGTATTAAGCTTTGTTATGTTATGGCACACAATGCCCAAGTGTTAAACTTTGTTATGTTATGGCACACATTGCCCAAGTATTAAGCTTTGTTATGTTATGGCACACATTGCCCAAGTATTAAGCTTTGTTATGTTATGGCACACATTGCCCAAGTATTAAGCTTTGTTATGTTATGGCACACATTGCCCAAGTATTAAGCTTTGTTATGTTATGGCACACATTGCTCAAGTATTAAGCTTTGTTATGTTATGACACACATTGCCCAAGTATTAGGCTTTGTTATGTTATGGCACACATTGCTCAAGTATTAAGCTTTGTTATAATATGGCACACATTGCTCAAGTATTAAGCTTTGTTATGTTTTGCTATTCTTTCTCAAGTGTGCTTTAATCCAAGACTAAAGCAGTTCATTCTTTTGGACACACGTGGTATAACCACATGGACTAAAGATGGAATTTCTAATACTGGTAATTATTCATTTTTTTTTTAAATTCTCCTATTAATGTTTAATGCCTTTTCAGCCAAAACAAAAGGAGCAAATGATTAACTATTGTGTGATAGTATTCCTATAACGAACAAGAATATTTTCATCATACTAACTACTTGCTTCCATTAAATGTACTGTACTTAGTATAATGGAAACATCTTAAGGGAACATTAATTGGACCATACTGAAAGGGGGTCTTTCATTCTGCCTCACTGATTAAAGCCTGAAGAAAGTATTTGTTTCAGAAACACTACAGAAAGGTATTAGTAATGGGGAAATATTACATCATTTCTTATGACAATTTTGTCTGAACTCTTCCACATAACGTTTCTCCAGTCAAGCCAAATTCCAAGATAATGTCCTGGTACTTGTTACAGTGAGCACTCCCTATTGTCTGCCATGCTTTTATGTTGTTGTAGAATTAATTGATGATGTCCTGATAGCTTCAGGCATGGACAGGTATCTCCCTACTCAATGCCATCAGAAGGAGACAGATGGAATTTTTCAGGCATGTTCATCAGGAGGGTGGGTTGGAACAGCTTGCAGTATGTGGGAAAATTGAGGGCAAAAGAAGCAGAGGAAGGCAGCGAGTTTTAAATATGTCCAAAGCTTAAACAACTGGACAACCAACAACAGCCTAAGTAACAATAAGTTTATGCATTTAGCTCTAAACAGAAGTGACTGGAGGGCCATGATCGCCAATGTCTGTTCCAGACTCAGCACCTAGAGAGAGAGAGAATTAATTCTAAAGAGACTCTTCTTGATCTTTTAAGATCTATTTCACTTAGAATCTCAGTTACTTTACTTTTTTTTTTAATAAGATAAATATCTTTAGTTTAAATTTGTTATTTTCAAATATTACAGTTCACATTTCCAATAGCAGCAAATTATCAAGCCATATGGTATTGTGCATCATACAATTCTGTAAATAGCATGCCTTAAATGTTTTCTCTGCAGTTAGTCGAAGTCTTAGCTTCCCTAAATACATCAACAACCTTCTGCGCAGCATCATCTATGCACAAAAACATAATGTTTACTTCTGCTTAGCACAAGACTTCTCCCTGAAAGTAAGTGGAACTTTAAACTAATAGATGTTTATTATTTTATGAGAAGTCTAATTTACAAATTGTCTTAACTGATAAAAAGTGCAAAACAATTGAATACAGTAGAACCTTGAAATTAAGTTTTTCATTTTCACATGGCATCAATTTTCATAAAACTCACTTAAAAATATATCTATTAAGTTTGATAGTGTGTACATTGCAGGTCTATGCAAACAAGAAAGCGTGATTAAGATATAAGCAAAATTTAATCATGTTTTTGTCATAAAAAAGATAGCCATAGTAATTCCAGAAAGTACTGGAAATTTGGAATGTTTTGTTTACATTTTGAAACATTTGATTTATAAATCTTGAAATTTTGTGAACTGATGAGTGGAAGTACGGGATGTTTATTAAAGGTTAATGTTGAGGCCAAGTGTTTATATGCATATTTAATGCACAGGGCAAAAAAACTTGACACGGGTGGAATGGCCCGACTTTAGGAGGGCTATTCATGAGCGCAATTTCCTTTGAACCGTGCATTAGATACACACATAAACACGATGCTAAAACATTAATCTTTATATAAAATTTCCATATTACTTTAGATTGTTTTAAATGCATAAATACAACAAAAAAGAATGAAAAAGAGAAAAGTTTACATGCATTTTTTCACTTTATCAAAAAATTCACCTGTTGTAAAAATGGGCTAAACCAAATACTCAAGATCATGTCTACTGCGCTGCTCACAACTCTTACCTCAACCACATCAACGCCATCCAAAATGAAGCCCTCAGGCTTTGTCTGGGTGGCTACAGGACCTCCCCAATCACCAGCCTTCATGTTGAAGCCAATGAACTCCCCTTTCTGCTAAGGTGTAGAAAGTTTAGCCTCTCCTATGCTTTTAGAGCCCTCACCAACACCCAGAACCCTGTTTACAACCTCATTAGGTACCCCAATTTCTCCACCCTCTTGATAGGATTAAAACCGCATCCCCTCCCTTCAGCTTATGCATCAAACCAGACCTCTGCCATTTTGGCATCAATCCCGCCTATCTTGGCACCTTCTCCTGGCCCACTTTTCCTTCCTGGGCCACCCCCTCCCTTCTATCCACCTGGGCCTCTCCATTCATCACAAACCCAAACCCACCCTAACCTCTTCATCAACCTCCACAACCAAATCAAAGACCAACTCTCAAACTACACCTCCATCTATACTGATGGCCCCAAGGAAAGTGACAAGACAGCTGCTGCAGCCGTCATCCAAGACATCACCCTCAGTAGCTGGCTTCCCAAATACTCATCCATCTTCTCGGCTGAGGCCAAGGCCATCCTACTCGCCCTCAACTTTATTGAGTATTCCCCCACTCAGCCACTTCGCCATCTTTTCCGAATCCAAGGCTGTCCTTCTTTACTCAATCTTAAATGGGATAACCCCACATCCCACCTCCTCCTCTGTAAACTCCTTTTGCTCCCCCCTCCCCCCCTCCCTTCTGCAGGAAAAGTATTCTTTTCTTCTGGATACCCAGCCATGTTGGCATCCCTGGCAATGACAAAGCTGATGCAGCCACTAAGCTTGCCCTGAACCTCCCCCTACAACCCTTTGCCAAAACCTTTTCTGACATCAAACCGCTTATCGCTTTCCTTGTTTGTGACTGCTGGCAAACCTTATGGGACTCCCAAATTGATAACAAAAATAATGGCATCCAGCCCACTATTCTGATCAAACCCACCATCCACAATCTCTCCCGTGTCGACAACGTCCACATTACCCACCTTAAAATGATAGGTCACACCCACCTCACTCACTCCTACCTCCTTATTGGCTCCCCCCACCTTTCTGCAACAATTGCTATTGCACCCTGACAGTCCACCACATCCTTCTTGTTTGTCCCCTGTACAACCCTCCCAGAGCTTTCCTCGCTCCCCACAACTCAATAGCTGAGCTCTTTCAGAAAAATCCTCCTGATGAAATTATCTCCTTCCTTCATCATGCTTCTACAACCATATTTAGTCCTCCTCTCCCACCCCCTCTCTCCACTTTTGCTCGTTTGTTTTCACCCATGCAATTACTCTCTCTATCCCAGCTTCCTGGCTTTTAGTTCTCATGTTTCTTTCAGTCTCCCCCTATTTTTATTTCTTCCTACCTCTTAAATGATCTAACCTCTCAGGCACAATTTGACTCTTGCTGTCGTGGTGCCGTTAAGCCCTCATCAAACAAACAAGCATCATGACAATGCAAATACTCCATAGAAATTTTATAATATTAGTTTTGCATTGAATGAAAAATAATTTTGCTGTTGTTCTTGAGCCTAAGATCAATAAATATGTTTTTCTCCTGATTCTTCATGTAATGTGATAATTTTCTTATAGGTTCTGAACAAAGACTTTCAGGAGACATGCACAGCAGATTCTGATCTCAGCTCAGTGATGTTTATGCTTTTTAATCCAATCAGAGATGAGCTCATTACTGGGGGTGTTCAAGGAATCAAGGTCAGTGCATGAATATTTTTAAGTAGATGTGAAGAGATATTTTAGAAAGGTTTTTTTCAGCAAATGAAGTTTAAATAGTGAAATATATCATAGAACAAAACCTCTATCATATGTGTGCTGTACTGCTTTCATCTTTTAAAAATGTGATACTTTTCTTCTTGCAGGTGTGGGAGTTCAGACAAATAGCAGATAGAATATGGATTGAAATTAAAGCAATGGCAAATTATGGACTCTTTCTGAAGTAAGTTTCTAACCTCTCCCATAAAGACAAAGTCTACATCACCCGCCTCAGAATAGGCCACACTTACTTCTCCCACTTATCAGTTCCCCCACCACTCTGCAATTACTGCTGCGAGCCTTTAGCAATCAAGTTACACATCCTCATAGATACCCTGCTACTCACCCTGATCAGAGCTTCCCTCTACTCCTTCAATGATATTTTCAAATTCTTCCGCAACCCCCCCCCACCCCCACCTAAAAATTCTCTCCCTACATCACACCAACTACTATAACTATATATAATCCTCTCCCCTCCCTATCTACCTCCTGCTCACCACACTATCGCTGCAACCTCTTTTCACCTCTCACATAATTTAATTTGACCATTATAGTCATTGTGCTGTTGCACCTCACCAACCAATCTATACATCTTATATTTACATGTACCTGCTATCCTTCAAAGTGAATAATTCCTTGTATGTTATTCTTCAAAGTGATTATTAAGATTTATTTTTGAAGTTGTTGATGATTGAGAAAATAAGAATGAACATTTTTTGTTCATACTTCATAGTGTATTAATATAATATATTAGGCTTTGCATTTTGTAGCAACATGATCAGCTGATTTTACTTCATTGTTGACCTTATTGTGATTATTTGCATCTTGGTTGGTTTACCAAAGTTTATAATGTCCCAACAGACCTCCATTGTAGTATTTATGTCAAGACGCCCATGGCCATTTTATTTACCAGTCGTGGAAACCCACCGGGAAACGAACCCGGGACGCTAGATTAGAAAGCTAAAGTTTTACTGCACTGCCACGGAGGTCTCTTGTAAATGACATTTTAAATCAAGTCTTAATATGCCCTGTAACTTTAATGTCATCAAAGAATAATATTTCCCTGTGACCCATATCAACATTTTAAAGGTTGTAATATTCTGCATTCCAAATCATGTTAAGGTTAAAATATAAACCTACATCTCATTAATTTTGTTCTAATACTTGCATTTTTGGTTTGCGATAGCATCAGGAACCTATGCGGTCATGATGGCGTATGTGTGTGTGTGTTTGTGTTTGTTTGTGACACCCATCTTGTAAACACAATATCTTAAGAACAATATACTGGATTCATGTCATATGGGGTCCACAGATAGCCCATGCTCCGTAGATGTGCCCTACTGGTTTTGGTGGCAATGTCATGCATATTAACTTAGGCGGGGCTCAATGATAAAATCTTATAATGCTCATATCTTAACAGCAGAAAAGTATTCTTTTCTTCTGGATACCCAGCCAAGTTGGCATCCCAGGCAATGACAGGGCTGATGCAGCCGCTAAGCTTGCCCTGAACCTCCTACCTGCTCCTTTTCCCAAAACCCTCTCTGACATCAAACCGCTTATCGCTTCCCTTGTTCGTGACCGCTGGCTAACCTCAAGGAACTCTCAAATTGAAAACAAACTCCATGTCATCCAGCCCACAATTCCGATCAAATCCACCATCAACAACCTCTCTCGTATCGACAACGTTCATATTACCCGTCTTAGAATTGGTCACACCCACCTCACTCACTCCCACCTCCTTATTGGCTCCCCCAACCCCTCTGCAACAATTGCCATTGCACCCTCACAATCCATCACGTTCTCCTTGCTTGCCCCCTGTACAACCTTCCCAGAGCTTCCCTCGCTCCACAAACTTCCATTTCTGAGTTCTTCCAGAAAAATCCTCCGGATAAAATAATCTCCTTCCATCATCATGCCTCCCTCTACAACCATATTTAATTCTCCTCTTCCACCCCTTCTCTACTTTGTTTTTGTTTCAACCATGCACCTCCCCTCTTAATCACAGCTTTCTGACCTTTTGTTCTTGAATTTCTCTCATTCTTCCCCTGTTTCCTTTCCTTCCTACCTCTAGAATGATCTGACCTCTCAGGCACAATTTGACCTTTGTTGTCGTGGTGCCGTTAAGCCCTCATCAAACAAACAAATCTAACAGCCGCATGACTGATTTGTTTTAAATTAGCTATAGATTATAGCTAATTTGGTTAGCTAGTGTGTACATCTTCATGGTATCAAAATGTTGAATTTTATTAATAGGCATAGTGGGCAGGGCTTAACATGATTTTGTTGAAAAGAACTTGTAAACACAGTATCTCAAGAACGATACATGAGATTCAGTTCATATGTGGTACACAGCTTATGGTCTGATAATGTGCCTTATTTTTTTTGATGGAGAGAGCATGCAATTTAATGAGTGGGCGGGGATTAATGTAAAAATCTTGAAATGCTCATATTTTAACAATTGCATTGTTTGGTTTATGTCATATTTAATATAATTGTGATGTTAGCTAGTGTGTTAATATGCAATGACATGACAGGTATAGACAGGGAGCCCAGAACTTTTATTCAAATGAAAAGCGCCGGAACAACTGACCTCATGGGTTGGAAGCTCCCTTTCCCCACGTTACAAAAATGCATTGTTGCCGGGGGGGGGGTTCTTGCCAAAATCATGTGATCAATGACATCAATACCACAAATTCATTTCAGCAATATTTGGAGTCCTATACTTGATAATATTACAATTAATGTGTCTACACCCATGTTTTCATGGTCAGTGAATACAATGGTAACCATGACATAGTGAAATAATGAGTAGTTTTCTTTGTAATTTGTTCATCTGCCAAAATCACGCGATAGCTGACGTTATTATCATAAAATATATTTTTGTCAATATTTAGAAAACTATTGATAATACTACAAGTTTAAATATTTTCTTATTTATGTATAATTCATTAAAAAACAAAAAAACAATGATCAGAAAATCTTGGGAAGTGTTGGGGGTGAAGTAATTAAAATCAAGTTCTATTTGGGCCACTTCCAGAATTGTGGCATCCAAATCCAGTGGAATCACTAACAGGAGGGAGAAGAAGACGTTTTGAGGGGATGGAGAAAGTGATTCCTCTATTCTTCACATCTCTGAAAAATGCTCAAATCAAGCTTCCACCATTGAATAAGCAAACAACATCGACGGCTGCATTTTTCCAGCAAGAGACACTTGACTTTCTGTGGCTGCTTCAATCTGTTACACAGAAGTTGCCACTATTTACTTGTTTCTTTTTCCAGTTTGTGACAGACAGCCTCCCACAAACCGTTTTCACATACATGGACCCCATATCTTAACCTCCAACAAGAAATGATGTTGTGGAGGAGACAATGGTGTGGTCAGTAAAAGTTGCATAGGAGACAAAACAAGTATACGCTGCCATCACATATGATCTTGCTATGGCATTACAAGCATACTCTTTCCAGGCTTTGAAAACTCCTACTTTTGACAAAGTAATCATTTTGCTTGGAATCTTTTATCTTGAGATGGCTTACTTTGGAGCTATTGGAACATTCCTGGCTGATTCAGAGGTAGATTATATCCTCACTGAAGCAGGTGTTTTGGCTGAGGGATCGCTGCATAGCTTCATGAAGGGAAAATTCTATAACACCGAATCCACCAACTTCTTGCTAATTCTTGGAAATAGCGCAAAATGCACAGAAGTCCTTAGCAAAGAAATCATGTCAGATTATGACATCACTGTTGAATACTGACGACTTATTACTGAGAATGCTGCATTCCAGGATCTCATAAAGAAATATGAGACTTTTGCTATTTTTGGCGACCTACGTGTATTTCATCAACAGGTTGTATTGAGAGCTTCTGCGGGCTGTTCGAACCAGTAACATTGATGGCTATATCCATGTGCTCCCACATGTGCTTGGTGTGTTCTTTACTTTGAACCAAACAAATTATGCTAGATAGGGATCCCTGTTCCCCCACAAGCTGCACAATATGGATTGCAAAGCTCGTGAAATTTTGAAGGGAGGTGTCATGTCAATCCGACGCACAAGCAAGTCTTATGCCAGGTGCCGAATTCAATTGACTTTGGAACAGAGTGTTAACAGGAATGCTGCTTTTTCCATGAGAGGTATTCAGGTATTACCGCTGTCACAAATTCATGTGATGCCTTCAGAGAATAGTCCATCACTCTCACCCAACCTAATGTGGCTCTGACAGAACTTTGTAAGCTAGTCAGTCTTCTCAAAGGAAAGGAACCTGTTAATCAACTAAGGACATGGGTAATTCAATGTGACAATGCTGACAAGAATGCAATAGGCAGGACTCTAAACAACACATGCAATTCATTGGCCTCTGATTCTCCAGCTGAGCTGGTGAATGTGTCATCTGGAAGAGCAGTGAATGATACAACCAGGAGATATCTCCTACAAACACTAGAGCGAGGAAAGAAGCTTTAATTACACTTTAAAAAAAATGTGCAGAAGACAGTGTGGGATTTCTGGAGCCCTTGACAAGAATCTAGGCTTTAAATTTTGCAGCAGAGAATGTGAAAAAAGCTAAGAATGCAGTATGGAAGCTGAATGTGGCAGAGGGAGTCAAATGTTTTTGGGGAATGTGGCAGAGGAAGTCAAATGTTTTTGGGCAGATCCTAGCTGTTGCTTCTAAGACAAGCGATGCACTTGACCTTCATGATATTCTTAGCTTTCCCATTACGGAAGTGCCTCTTTCCCATCTTTATAGTAAGAGAACCCCCTAAAGACAGACAAAGCAGCTCTCACAAAATTCCTTAAAGGTAGACAGGAAGTTCTTGTTGTGGATAATAGTCATCTCTCAATGACAGCCACAGTGATAGATGAAAGGTTTTATCGTTCATGAAATTATGCTTCAATAAACAAGTCCAGATACATCACCATAGCTAGAGATCTTTTGTTGAAGGTTTGTTTGAATCGAGGACAGTAAATCCACCTAGTTCTTGACAAGTATCAAACACCATCCATTAAATACTGTAAGCAAAATATCCATCATTCACCGGATGGGGCATTCATTATCACAGCACCTGATCAAGCCCAGCGACAGAGTGGTACATAATTACTTAAAAATGGGTCATTCAAAGAGGGTTTACAAAGTTTGTAATGGAAGAATTAAAAAAACCATAGTATTGGTCAATAATCAGAGATAAAACCAGTTATGTCTTAAGTGGTGGTGTGTGTATGCGAATGAAGAACGAGAACAATCTACTGCAAACACAAGAACCTCACAGCTGTCAATATCAACACGAAGAGGCTGATAAACTCATTGTATTTCACACAAACATTATTTCCAGTGGTAACATTCTCATAAGGTCCACTGATACAGACATCCTCATTATTCTGATTGGGTTCTGTGGAAGATCGACGGGGATAAACATCATCATGGACTATGGATCTGTGTAACCACTGAAGATAGATTGAAATCTCTAACCTAGCTGATCCTATTGAAAAGAAGCAGCCTGATTTAAGCGATGCACTTATTGGCATTCACACCCTGAAAGGTTGTGATTATACTTCATGTTTCTTCAGCAAGGGAAAAGTAAAGCCCTTCCAAAGGATGGAATCAGATGTTACTTATGAGACTGCAGTACGACCTCTGACTTTGGATGAAGTAGAAATTGCAGGCGTTACTTAATTTGTCTGCTTCCTGTATGGATTCCAAACATCAGACATCAATGAAGCCCAATTTAAGGCATTCGTATGGATGAGTGGTGGTAAGAAGGAAGACCCTCTCTTAAGAATAAAGAAGATCAACTGTGCTTTTCTTCCTCCACACGCCAAAACATTTCATTGAAATTTGATCCCAAAGGGCTTTGAACAAGGCTGGTAATCAGGGAGTTCAGTTTCAGAGTCTCTCACAGCTCTGCTCACTGGTAACATGGACAGCTCCACAGATGAGGAGGAGTCAGATAGTTCTTGGGGTTACTCGGAGAGTGATTTCAGTGATACAGAAGAAATGTAATCATCAGATCATGAAAAAAGACACTTGTATCATTATGTTTTACTGTATGTAAATATATATTTTACTATTTTTATGGAAAAGAATATTTGGTATTATTATCCGTGCTATATCTGTATTAGTAAGTTATACAGAATGGGAGTGGTATGCCATATCACTATTTCATTTAAATAAGTTAAGTCAAGAGCTTGCAAGCTTTACATGTAGGGATGCAAGGACAATGCGTATCAGAGAAAAAAAGTGATAAAATGGCTTCTCACAGGTGAGATACCAAGTCAATTATATGAATTAGGCATGCAGAATAAAAAGAAGTGATGAACTATAAATTGGTTTAGCTTGTGATTGTTGTTATTGTACTCATTGACCATTAAACCATGGGTGTGTAGCAGTATGAAGTATAAGTTTCTAGATATCAAAGAAAATATATGTTATGGTAATGGCACTGCACCAGTAATCACGTGATTTTGGTGGATGAACAATAACATTAGAACCACTCATTATTTCATGCTGTCATTGTTACCGGTGTATTCTGTGACTATGAAAACATGGGTTTAGACACATTAATTGTAATTATATCAAGTATAGTTTTCTAGATATTGAAGAAAATGTATTTTATGGTAATGACATCAGCTATCACGTGATTGTGGCCGATGAATAAATTACAAAGGAAACTACTCATTATTTCATGATGCCATGGTTACCATTGTATTCACTAAACATGAAAACATGGGTGTAGACATTAATTGTAATATTATCAAGTATAGGACTCCAGATATTGCTGAAATGGATTTGTGGTAATGACATCATTGATCACATGGTTTTGGGGGGAACTGCCTGGCCCTGACCCGCCAGCAATGCATTTTTGTAATGTGGAAAGAGGGGGCTTTCAACCTATGAAATCAGTTGTTCCAGCACTTTTTACTTGAATAAAAGTTCTGGGCTCCCGATCTAGTAATACAAAACTTGCAAATCAATCAGCGTATGAAAAAAAAAGCATTGGAACCACAAAACTTTTGGTTTTGGTTATCTAATCTGAATAACACATTCTTTTGTTGCATTACAGGAAAGAATTAGAGGGAGTAGGTGGAAGCTGGGTGCGTAAGATGGATCTCAATGAACATTTACAGCATCTGTATTGCTGCTCAGACACTGAGGTCCTCTGCTATGACATGGATGGGAAGTATCTCTTTAAATTGAGTCGGTGAGTAGTCAAACAGGTTATAGATAAAAACATTTTTTCAGCTTTTTCAAAATATGAAAACTTGCATGAAAGATTTCTTTAGGTAATCTATTTAAAAATGAGTGATTTTTGTATTCACTGTCTGTAATTTTTAAGAGGAGTATCAGAATTATGTTTTTAGTTTCCCTTTGTAAATTTCTGTATGAAATTTAGATTTCCATACCTTTTTCAAATTTCTGTGTAGAGTTAACAATGAAACTCAATATATATGGTTATATTTGTTTTTGTGAGAGTAACATTATCTCAAATTTGATGTAGCTTTGGTAATTAAGTTGTGTCTTTGTCAATTCTATTCATGATAATAGTTGAAATTACGCTTGAAACTGTGGTTCACTTTGGCACCATAACAAAGTGTATGAATCGAAAAACACTATCAAAATCTTAAATATATCAAAATGGAATTTTTGTCTTATTTTCACCAATGAGAACTTTATAACTTGATAAGAGTAAGGAAGGAATGTGAGGAAATTTAAAGTTGGAAAATAACGTTATAATCAAGAGAATCAAGATCATTTATAATCAAGGTGTCTATCAACAATAATAGATCTTAAATCTTACTTTTCATTCTTGATTTACTCTCAGAGCCCACACAGCTCAGATAAATGGATGCAAATACTCACCCCAGGCTCGTGTGCTGGTGACCTGTTCATACGATACAGAAGGTATGTTGCTTAAGATACAAGCTTAAGATTGTTAATATGAAATAAAAACAATGACTTTGAAAAAAGTGCATATAGTCTTTTAAGGTGTATTAAACAGCTGAGTATTTCTTAGATGAAAAAGGAATGATTTTTTAATTGTTTCAATTTAAAGTATATAATAACATTCTCTCATTATAGCAAATATAAAACAAAACAAAAACAACAAATTCCACTTGGCCATTTCTGTGCTAGACTCGTTTTATTTTGTATACAGTGAAGGTTTGGAGTTTGACTGGTGGACTAGTCCATACATTCAGAGGTCATTCCAGAGCCGTCACAAGTCTTGTGCTACACCCAGAGACGTCCACATTAGTCCTCACTGCCTCTATGGATGGAACGGTCCGTGTCTGGTCTCTTGATATCATGGAGCAAGTTTACTGGTATGTATGCAGGATAATCATTAATTTTTTAAATTCGAATGCAAAATGAGTTGGTTTCTTCTTGTTTTTCACCATATGATAAAGGGTTCACATCATTGATGGTTTATTTGTGATAGTCTACAACTGCATGGACTGGTAAGAAGTAATTTTTCGACTTTGAATAGTTGAAGTGTACTGGATTGCAGCTAGTTGTCCTATTTTTTGGTGAGCATATGAAGCTATGTAATGGTGATTTCGTCTGGCCGGCGATAGTTTTGCCTGAGATTTCCGCAGAACTTTTAAAGTTTTTTGAGAATTTTTAAGAAAATGTTAAAGTTTCTTCAGATATCCTTAAGGAAGGCTGGAATTTCCTTACTAAATGTTAAAGTTTTTCAGAAACTCTTAAGACAGGTTCAAGACTATTTTCCTTAAAAAGTCTACAAAACATTTGATATATTTTTTTTGAAGATAACTGTAAGATGATGTAATTTCCCAAAATTCTTCAGAGATTCTCAAGTGTCTCTCATAACACTGGAGGTTTAAAACCCTTAAACTTCTTCACAATATTTTTGCACCAATGGTTGTATCATGCATGATTATCATACCCTCCTTATTATTGTGTTCATTTGCATAGACTTGCTACAGTATATGAACTGACAAGACTTTTTTACTTAGTATGCTCAGTCAGGGAGTGTATCAGGATGTGACTGCCGATGGATATACAGTAGGGAGAGATGCGGGACATAGGATAGAATATATGTGGTATGCACCAAGGGCTATATCAGGCATGATTATTTGACTCCGCCTTTTTTCTTATTCAACAAGTCATTTGCATATAAGTTATTATATGGACTGACCGACTTTCATACATAGTGTGCTCAATCAGGGACTGATAGCTAGGACAAGACTTTTTATGGAGCCTATGGGATGTCATGTGGGACATGGGGTGGGATGTCATGTGGGACATGGGGTGGGATGCCATGTGGGACATGGACTGGGATGCCATGTGGAACGGTTGGATGCCATGTAGGATATATGGTGGAATGCCATGCCTGACATAGGGTGGAGTGCCATGGGATGAGATGAAATGTGGGACATGGGGTGGGATACCATGAGTAACACAGAGTGTGACATAGGTTGGGATGCCATGTGTGACATAGGGTAGGAGGCTATGTGGGACATAGGGTAGGAGGCCATGGGGACATGGATGTGATGCCATGTGGGACATAAAATAGGATGTCATTGGGACATTAGGAGGGATACCATGTGGAACATATGGTGGGATCCAAGGTGGGATGCCATGTGGGACATGAGGTGGGAAGCCATTGATGCGGGACATGAGGTGGGATGCCATGGGGACATAATGGGGATTCCATGTGGGACACAGAGGGATGCCATGTGGGACATAGGGAGGGATGTCATGTGGAACATAGGGTGGGATGCCACGTGGGACATAAGGTGGGATGCCATGTGAGACATATGTTGGAATGCCATGTGGAACATACCACTGGCGTAGCCAGAGGGGGGGGCCACGGGGGCCATGCCCCCCCCCCCCCAATCCCATATTTACAAAAATTAAATTACACCTATATGCCTATGTATCGTACAGATGCCATACATGAAATGCGAATCTCCCTGCATTCCCTGTAATGTAAATTCGTTGTATCCCTGTAAAACAAAACAAAAAATAATTCAAATTTTTAAATGAAATTTTGACGCAATTTTTAATTTGTCAAGAGCCGTGAACTTGCCAAGCCTGTTCTTACGCGATGACGATGGAAGATAGCGCCATTCTGCTACTGCTTTGCGATAACAAAGTACTACAAGTGCCCCATTATTTTGCTCAAAACTTTCCACAAATAGAAATCAATTTGTCTAAACTCTGAAGGCGGTAATTAAGTTTGGTGAACTTGAATTTTGAAAATGTCACTTTTCGCATATGGTTTTTCAAAAGGAAAAGGGAAAACACGGATGAAGGTAATGTATGCCCAGTCCAGTAAATATATTAATGATATGTATACATAAGTGACCATTTGTTGTTCTTCTATCGTCTTTAATATAGGCTTAGTTCCACGAGTTTTATAAAGCTATTTGTCATCGTCGGTGTGGGTGAAGCAAACATACATTTTTTAATATATGTTCACAGTCCAGAAAAATAGGATGGCGGGAACAGAAAATGACGGAAATTTTAGGGTTACTTCGTTTTCGACTTCGTAGTGGGGATTTACTTTTGAAGGACCATATAAAACTTCCCATGCTAATGCAACCTACCTATCATCCTTGATTCAAAATGAACCTATTTGCGTTGCTGGTGACATGTTTAGGGAAAGTGTTGTTGCTAACATCAAAAAAGCACAGTTCTGGTCCATCATAGCTGATGAAACATTGATCGCCAAAAAGGGAACAACTGGCAATTGTTATAAGATATGTTTCACCTTGCGATTCTGGAGTTTGCATGAGGACACGGTAATGGTATTAGACTTGATTTCAGACATCAAATCTAATAATCCTGGTGAAATTGAGCATAATGAAACCAAGTTGAGTGGCAAAGCTATTGGAGAAACGTTGCTAAGAAAGATTTGTGAGCTCGGTTTGAATCTGTCTCTTTGTGTGGGACAAGGCTATAATGGGGCAGGATCCATGGCCAGTGAACGGGTTGGTGCTTCAGCAACAATAAAAAGGCAGCTCCATTGGCCTTTTATTTTCATTGCGCCATGCACTGCCTAAATTTGAGTGCTTCCGCAATGTTGTGCGAGAAATTTCATCGACTTTTCGAGCAAGTGCAAAAAAACGGATCTGTTGAAGAGCCTCATAGAAAGTGACTCTGATATTTCCATGACCAAGAAGCACCTGATTACGTTATGCGAAACACGTTCTGTGGAACGACACACAGCAGTTGTAACATTTATGCAACTTTTGAAATATACACTAGATGCCTTATTGGAAATCAAATGCTGGGCAACCAAGAATTCGGGCAAAATGTACAGCAAAATTCTGGCAAAATTGTGAACAATAAAAAAAAACAGCCTCAAATTTGCAAGTTTTGGCCTGGGAAGTGCCATTTCCGGCAATCTATAGGCAGCATTTATTGGAAAAATTTCTCTGAACGCTACGCGCCAACCATGGTGGCGCTCCGCTTAGATACTGTCACGGCTCAAAAATCATACCAATGAGTAGCCCCCCCCAAACAAAAAACCTGCCTACGCCAATGGGACATACTGCTGTATGGTGGAATACCATGTGGGAGATATGGTGCAATGCCATGTGGGACAAAGGATGGGATGGGATGTTATGTGGGACATGGGGTGGGATGCCATTTGGGACATGGGATGGGATCCATGTGGGACATAGGGTGGGATGCCATGTGGGTCATAGGATGGGATGCCATGTGGGGCATATGGTGGAATGCTATGTGGGACATATGGTGGAATGCCATGTAGGAAATATGGTGTAATGCCATGTGGGACTAGGGATTGGATGGGATGTCCTGTGGAACATGGGGTGGGATGCCATGTGGGACATGGGATGCCATGTGGGACTTAGTGTTAGATGCCATTAAGCAGGTCATATGATGTGGGTGTTAATTTGCTTGGGCATGCGAATCATGATGGTATTTACCATTCTATTCTTAATTGGGTGGTTCATATGATATGGGTGTCAATTTGCATGGACATGCGAACCATGACGGTATTTACCATTCTAGTTGTAATTGGGCGGGTCATATGATATGGGTGTCATTTTGCATGGGCATGCGAACCATGACGTTATTTACCATTCTAGTTATAATTGGGCGGGTCATATGATATGGGTGTCAATTTGTATGGGCATGCGAACCATGACGGTATTTACCGTTCTAGTTATTAATTTAAGTTCAATTTTTTTAGAGGAACTCTTTTTATCCGAAGTTTTCAGGTAAAGTTAAAGTATGTGATGTATATGCAACTTCGTAAAAACTTTGCAATGAAAATCTTTAAGATTTGCTTGGGGTGTATTACTGTATCCTGTGAGAGTGTGCATTCTGTCATATTCAAGTCTTGCAGAACAGGAGAGTTTAATTTTGTACGATAAATCCATTTTTGTTAGGTTCTTATTATAGTGCAAAAAGATAAATTATATAACACTCTAAATGGAACTTAATATGATTTATTATCAATTTTTTAGCTTTACTTACCATATGTTTTCTTTTATCAGCATTGTTATGTCCACTGATGGTATTCCGTGGATGGGGCTAACAGAGGATTGTTATTTGTGGACATCAACAAGAAGAGAAGTCTCCATATGGAACTTGAATCAGACCATCAAGTTTTATGCCTTGGCTCGCAGTAAGATAACTGAGATTATGATTGCCAGAGCCCATGATAAGACCAGCAGGGTAGTAGCTGTGGGAGATGACTCTAGGTAGGGATTTATTCCTGTCATAAAAGATGATAAAAAATGATTAAACTTGCAGAACATTGTAGTAGCAACTAAGTATGTATTCATACCAAATGCCTAAATGTATGTATTCATACCAAATGCCTAAATGTATGTATTCATACCAAATGCCTAAATGTATGTATTTATACCAAATACCTAAATGTATGTATTCATACCAAATGCCTAAATGTATGTATTCATACCAAATGCCTAAATGTATGTATTCATACCAAATGCCTAAATATATGTATTCATACCAAATGCCTAAATGTATGTATTCATACCAAATGCCTAAATGTTCACAGCAAAATGCTTATAAATAAAAACTGTTTAGATTAATACCAATCCTGGAAATGAATTAAACAATAAATATAATACAGACTTATTTTGCAAGCTGATATTGGTAATCATTTAGATTGGTAGCAATCACTGGAGTTTTTGAAGGTAAGATTATTTAATGAATTAAGATAAAGGAAGAGATAAATGTATGTATTCATACCAAATGCTTAAATGTTCACACCAAAATGCTTATAAATACAAACTTTTAAGATTAATACCAATCCTGGAAATGAATTAAACAATAAATATAGATACAGACTTATTTTTCAAGCTGATAATGGTAATCATTCAGATTGGTAAGCATCACTGGAGTTTTGGGGATAAGATTATTGAATGAATTAAGATAAAGGAAGAGATAAATGTGAATATCAATAAATTATACATAACATGAATATGCATTTATTTGCTGACCTGTATTAATGACTAGAATATTTTTCACATTTTCTTTTGGGAAATGATATAAAATACACTTTCAAGGTGTTCATCAAACTTTTTCTCTTCATATTGGAAATTATTCTCGGAAAAGCATTTATATTGTGTTGTCTACTTCACCAAATAAGCCAGATTAAAAGAATAATTTTCTATATACAATTCATAGGCACACAGAAGGATATCACATTGTTCCATACGTATTCCAATCAACTTAATTGATTACAATCTGGTATATAAACAACATGTTTCAGTCAATTTATCCAGTAATATTCAACCTTTTCAACTCTGACAATTATCAACATACTTTCATGAACACATTTTATGGTCATTCATTAGTTTCCTCACTCTCCATGCATTTTGTTTCTTAGCATTCGTTTAGTTTCCATGAGAGAGCAACGCAACCTCTCCACTGTTCTGCCACCCCCATCCATCTCACCCCTTCAAAATATCAAAGCCATCACTTATAACAGAGAGTGTAGTCTCATGTACCTCCTCATCAGCCCTCAGGAGATCTGGGTGTACACCATGAGGTCAGTATTTCACTTTGTGATGTCACTCACTGCTAGGGGCTCTCAGTTGAAAAGTCAGGAGTCTTTTTTTAAGTCTAGGGAATTTTGAAATAACCCAAGTCTAATTTTTGTTAATCATATCATTTTAACATTTCTTAAGTACTCATACAAAATTATTGTGAATTATTTGTACATTGGTATAAAGGTTAATAGTTCCATCATGTGCTTGGAAAGTGTTTGAATATTCTTGAGACTAAAAAAAAGTACGCCCTCAGTTTTTGGCTGCCAGCGCCTTCAAGTTTTTAAAGATGTATTTAATTGTCAGTAATATTCACTTCAGTATGTTGAGCTTAATTGTCAGTAATATTCACGTCAGTATGTTGAGCTTAATTGTCAGTAATATTCACTTTAGTATGTTGGCTTAATTGCTACTGTAGTAATATTCACGTCAGTATGTTGAGCTTAATTGTCAGTAATATTCACATCAGTATGTTGAGTTTATTTGTGAGTAATATTTACTTCAGTATGTTGAGCTTAATTGTCAGTAATATTCACTTCGGTATGTTGAGCTTAATTTTCAGTAATATTCACTTCAGTATGTTGAGCTTAATTTTCAGTAATATTCACTTCAGTATGTTGAGCTTAATTGTCAGTAATATTCACTTCAGTATGTTGAGCTTAATTGTCAGTAATATTCACTTCAGTATGTTGAGCTTAATTGTCAGTAATATTCACTTTAGTATGTTGAGCTTAATTGTCAGTAATATTCACTTCAGTATGTTGATTGAAAAATATGCTTGGAATGTGTAAGCAAAAGGAATGTTAAATATCATACTAAGCATCAAAAGAGTTTGCTGCAAAAAAGGGGTATTGATATTCAACCAAATAAAGTTGCATATACTGAAATAGATATGTGTTTGTGACTGTAGAAACAGCTTTAGTAGCTCTTTATGTAATAATAGTTAAGTTAGACGGAAACATTTAATGTTCAATGTATCAACACATTGATAATACCTTGAACTTTCAATAGATTGAAACATTGGTACACCAGTTGAATTTTAAAACTTCTTTGTTCATAACATCCACAGATTAATGATGTCACAAGAGTTTATGCTAGATATATATCATAATCTTAATTTATTTTTCATTAATCCTTCCAAGAAGTCATGAATAAAAACAGCTGCTTTAGAATTGGTTTTGTACTTCACAACACTCCAATCAACAAGTGTGAAAAAAGATAACATTATTTTTGAAAAACATCTGAATACTTGCTGTAATTTGTGCAGGACTGATCCAGCCTGTCGGACTGCGGTATGGGATGTAAGTAACATCCAGGAGAGGATCAACAAGATAGGAAGGTTAGGGAGCAGCTCTGCAAGGTCCACTCCAGTTCGTCAAAGGTGAAACTTTTATCACATAATTTTTAAGTGTGCGAACTAAACACACAAGAAAATAAGTAAGAAAGCATCATTAGAGCATCTTCACATTTTGCTCCTGAAAATTAAAGTGTCAAAGATTGGGGAACAAGACCCCCTTGACACTCTCCTGTAGTTTAACCCTGCCATATTTACCTGATTGTTGCATTTAATTTAAACAGAAGATGACAATTTTTGTTTTTGCTTTAAGATTTTTCTTATACATTATGAGGTTGCAAAATGTGTAAATATTCATGAGACCATTACCATTGGTACACTTAATTCAAAATTCATAGCCTAATACTATTTTGTATAATCTTTTTTTGATTATTGCTACAAGTAATGTTTGCTGCCAGAAACAGTTATCATTCCTGATGCCATCTATACTTCAAAATATTGTTTACATTATTGCAACCATGCATTTTATTTGAATCGGAATCATTGTTGACATTTATTATGTGTGATGTTTCTACATATAGCTTCTTTTATCCAGTGCTAAAATGATGTGTGACCAGTGGTTATTTTCCTTTTATATCCTTCTATACAGTGTAAGACCTACCTCAGGAGTAAGTGCATTTGGTCAGCTGCAGCATGTCCAAGCTAGGAGAGCCACCCAGCAAGGTCGGGGATCCCCTACACCATGTCCCTGCACAGCCCTGACCTGCGTATCCAGGTCTGTCATGTACTGGACAGAAGAGGGTTATGTGTGTCCACTACAAACAAACTTTCTTCTGTTGGGATTAGAGGTAATTGCATATAAGTGATGCATACATCAAGTTTATGATCAGTTGATGCCATTTTTTTTTTTAAAGAGGTATATGAAGTTTTAATCTAAGTTGAATATATTTATATTGCCTCAAGCCCAAGATGTTAACTTCAATGGAACAGATGTGTTTATTGTGAGCAAATCCATTTGTATAAAACCCCAACAATGTAACAAGTATTGGAGGCTCCACTTAAGTAAGTTGCTATTGCAGTAACTTGAGGGGACTCATTGCAGAATCACTTTTTCTGCTGCCATTTGGGCTAGAGATTAACACCTGATAAAAATGAAAATCTTCAAGCATTAATTGCATGATAGAAGTAAAAAACAAATATCAAAGGTATTGAAGGGATTAGCAGTCATAATGGAGAAAACATCAGTCTTCCTTATTTGATGAACATGTGAGTTATTTCTTCTCCTTGACCTGCTAAAAATCTGGTGATTACTAAGTACTTAATTACCTCTTAAAATAATACATACCTCACCTAGGTATAGTTGACCAGTCCCTCTGTGCAGATATGATGTTTTGTATTTATTATGTATCTGTGAAGAGCTCTCTAAAAAGCAAAAAACAAATTCAAAGTATGTAAAGCAAGAAAGGAAAATGGTTTTGAAAGTATCAATATACCTATCAAGATCAAGAGCTTCTGATGATATGTTACAAGACTTGGATGTGCACCTTGCATTGTTTTTTACCCACCTTAGGAGCATTTGAGTTTGTTTATTTGTTTTTTCAGGATGGAAGGATTCTCTTCCTGGATCCAATCAAGTTTGGCCATCGCTACTGTGAGCTTCAAGCTTGCAGGGATCCTGTAAGTAAATATTTGTGCTTATTTGTAAATCGGAACATAAAGTTGTGTAAGAGTAGTGATGCACTCTCAGGCATCCAGAGTTGAATACTGCAACAGTAAAATTTAATTTGGGTAAATCTTTGTTGTATTTCTTGATTTTCCTTGCTTGCCCCCTTTTCAACCTTCCCAGAGCTTCCCTCGCTGCCCACAACTCAATAGCCGTGCTCTTCCAAAAAAAACCTCCGGATAAAATTATCTCCTTTCTTCATCATGCTTCCCTCTACAACCACATATAATCCTCCTTCCCCACCCCTTGTCTGTCTACATTATTTTTTCACCCAAACACCTCCTCTTTCGATCCCAGCTTTCTGGCTTTTAGTTCTCGTATTTCTCTCAATCTCCCCCTGTTTACTCTCCTTCCTACCTCTGGAGTGATCTAACCTCTCAGGCACAATTTGACCTTTGCTGTTGTGGTGCCGTTAAACTCTCATCAAACAAACAAACAAACAAACCTACTTGGAATATATACATCATGGCTTACATATAGGGGGGTCCATACCCCCATTTTTTTCTCTAATTAAGATGGTTCCTTGAACCCCCACTGTTTGGATGTAGACAATCATAGTTTGACCCTTCCCTCACCGTCACTTTTTGGACGCTGCTATGTTATGTCATACACACATATCAACTTATAAGTGTGACCATTGTACAACGTTATATTAATGCAGAGCTGTTATTTTCATCCATACCATTCTAAACTTTTGTTTTGAATAGATTTTAAATTTGTGCAATGATTACAACAACAACTGCTTGATTGTCCATCATAACCTGAGGAATAAGGACCAGTTTCAAATCTGGTCACTGCCACAACTGAACCTTACCCATGAGGTGCTGGTGAGAGTAGATGTGACGTCAGTTGCTCTTCTTGTAAGTATTATTGTATCAGAAGTTTTGCTACCCACTTGATGTGAGTATCAAAACTGAGAAATACAAACAGTGTCCGTTAAAACTTGTTTAAAAATCCACTTTAGTCTCAAATACACCAAGTAAAGCATTAGAAGAAAGAAGTAGGTTTTGAGTAGAACTGTGGATAGCAGTAATCTAATGAGGATGGACTGCACATTATAGCAAGAAAAAGCAGATTACCTTTTTTAATCTAAAACTATGGATATAAGTAGATTTTGCTCTTTGTTCGCTATTCGCATGGATAGTACATCCGTGCGAGTAAGCAAGAAGAAATGATTATTTGCACTGAAAATTGTTTGTCAATCACAAAAATCAGTAATTTTGGGCGAGATAATGTAACACGCTAGTAAAAAGGCGCACTAAGGCTCCAACAGATTATTAACAAGAGGCCCCAAAACAATCTTAAGAAACAGGAAATGAATTAAAAAATTTCATAATATGATCAAAGCAAAAGAATTTGGCAAAAAAGGACTGCAACAATTGGGGGACTATATGAGGGCCCCGGTAGAGGGTCATGAAAGTCTGTGGGAGAAAATTGTTCAATTATTTGAAGGCTGATAAGAAAATTCTGTTTGCATTATGTAGGATTTGTGAGAGCAGATTTTTATTTGTGTTCAAGCTTTAAGAATGAACTAGAATAATTTAATATAACTTTCAAAAGGGCACCTTCTGCCCCAGTCCACCCTCAACTTTTAAAAGGGCATCTGCTGCCCCCTTTCGCCCCTTACTCTAGGGCAAGGGGCCCCTTGCCCCTGTGGTTCTGACATCACTGCTTCTTACTCCCAAAGTTTTTAGAACAAAATGAACTTCCCACCTAGGGCCTTAGAATATGAATGAATAGCTTACAAGCGATTAGCACTGATCTGCACGATAATCACTCCCCTATTCTTTGCTTATTCACACCTTTGCCCGCCAGTATCCTTTTGAAAAGCAATTGCTTACTCACACTGATCCTTGCGGGCAAGCTAGTAGTAGGGAGTGATTCCTTGCACGGATATTCATAATAATTTGAATCGCCTACTTGCACATATCTGTGCGAGTAAGCATTTTGTATTGCTTGTTTGCATGGATCCGTGCAAATCATCACGACCTTTGATCTTTGACCATTATTATGTCAGTGTTTGAAAGTCACTTATAGTCAGATCTAGGTACTCCAATATTAAAAACTTGAAAAAGTGCAGTGATAAATGATTGAACTGAATGGTAATAATCATTCGGAATCTAAAATGGACACAATTAGAAAAAATTGTAAATGTCGTACATTTTTAAAACAAGGAGGAAATGAGATTTGTCATGCATTTAATAGTTCACTAAAAGTAGAGGAATGCTCAGCATATCAAAGAATAACCTGCCCTTATATTTGCTAAAAATTTACAAGGACTTCTCTGCAAACAGAGGTACATACTGTAGTTTTACATCTACGTATTGCAGACTTGACAACATCTCATATTTAACATCCCTTTTACTCATTGTATTACTGGTTTGTGTTCTGTGAAGGGTGAGACATTTCTCTCTGGACATGAGGATGGATCCGTTATTCTTCATCACCTTCAAAGAGCCGCAACAGACAGTGGCTTCTCATTTCACTCCGTTACCAAGAAAGAGGATGTGACAAACACAGAAGACAAGAGGGATCATGATGGCGCTGTTCTGTCTGTTGATTCTTGTCCCAGACTTGGTATATACCTATCCTGCAGGTATTTAATTACTTGATCTTCATTATTTTTTGTCAATTGTCCGGATAAAAATGGTAAATTTTGTAGCTGGTAACATAATCTGTTCTGTTTAGTTATGCATTAATGCTTCAAGCACAAAGCCATTCACCTAATTAATATACTGAATGAAAAATTACTTCTTTTTTTTTAATGAATCTACAATGTTAATTTAAATGCGCTGAATAGAAACACCTTTCCTTTTTTAAATAGTGGTGATGGAATTATTAAAATATGGAATGACAGCAAAACACTTTGTACTGAAATCAGCCTGGAAGACACTTTAACCTCAGCTCGCTTTCTTAATGATAGAGGAGATATCCTGATTGGATATTTGAATCATCTATTCCAAATCGACCACAGCAAAGGTAAATTCCTTTCTTCAAATTGTCCTGTCAAAATGATCAAAGATTTCTATATAATTTATTTCAATTGATTTATTTTAAGTAGAATGAAATTTTATTCAAGTCATTTCAATTTTATTCAATTTATTAGCAGTGAGTAGTCATGGAGAATTGACAGTGTTTTATGACCCTAAAAGATTAAAATCAGGTAAAAAGGTCCAGAAAAATGTTTATTTCAAGTGATAACCTTCTTAGCTTTTTAAATCAATTTAGCTTTTGAACATTGTAATAAACTACTATTTCACAAAACTTTCAAAAATTGTTAAGGCCAGCATTATACCTAAAGATGGAAAGAATAAATCTTTGTTGGAGAATTATAGGCCTATTTCATTAATGAATGGGGACTAGAAGATAAGGGAAAAAGCCATTCCACACATTTCAAAGGAATCTTAGATTTTATCATTTACCCTGACCAGAAAGCTTTTATTCCCGGGAGGAACATTGTGGAGGCAATCCATACAGTTTTCGATATCATGCATTATACTGATTCTTACCATATGTCAGAATACGTCATTTCAGTTGATTTCCATAAAGCTTTTGTCTCTCTTAGTCATGACTTTCTGTTCAAAGCACTGACAGCTTATAATTTTGGACCATCAATGATACAATGGATAAGAACTTTTGATATGAATAATAAAGGCTGTGTAATGAATGGGAAGTTGTCAAAAGGATACTTCCCTTTAACCTGTGGGGTAAGACAAGGGATCCTAATCTCCTTCTTTATTCATCCTTTCAATTGAAACTTTAGCTGTTAAGGTAAGGAATAGTGACAATATATGTGGTATCCCGGCTAGGATTGGAAATATCAATAAGTATATAAAACTATCACTTTTTGCAGATGATATGACAGTTTTTACAAAAGATGAGCAATTGTACATAATATCTTGACAGTATTTAAGGATTTTGAAAAGTCGTCTAACCTTAAGATTAACCCAACTAAAACTTTTGCCATGGTCTTGGGGGATAATTTTCAGAGAGTAAACAAAGCAAAAGTGGCTAGACTCAATTGGGTCAATACAATGAAGATTCTGGTTATTTAGATCTCGTACAACAACAAAACAGTATTGAATGAAAACATGTATGGTATCATTAAAGATATTAGCAATAGCCTCAATCTTTAGAGGGCTAGAAATCTCTTGATTCTAGGGAAGATTTAGATAATTAAATGGTTCAGTATTTTCAAACTATTAAATGTGGGCTCAGTACTCAGCATTCGTGAGAGTTATATTAAAAATATGGAGAGAATATTATATAACTTTATTAGGAAGGGGCAAGACAAAATAAAGCACACAGCTATGGTTAATGAGTCTAAAGATGGAGGTTTAGAGATGATTTATTTAAAGAGTTTTATTGTGTTAAATAAGATGATGTGCCTAAGTGCTTTAAATCCTCCAACTCTCTTGGCTGGAAACTGATAGTCTCCTCCATTTCCTTCACAAAATTGAGGGTATTTCTTGCTAAATTGTAATTTTGATGTTGACTGCATCCCAGTTCATGTACCTATTTTCTATAAAGAAATTTTGAAGGTGTAGTTAAACCTGAGCAACCCTATTCTTAACAATGCGGATGATATCTGAAATATGTTTTTATGGAACAATAAACATGTGAAATTAGAGGGCAAGTCTGTCTATGACAGAACTACCATGGAAAAAAGCTTTTCAAAAAGTCTGAGATATTTTAGATATGAGGGGAAATTTCCACAATTTTTCCATCAGAGAGGTCTGAATCATACTGATTATTTCAAAATGTTAGGCATATTCAACGCTCTCCCAAGCAATTGGAAAAACATTATTGATTTGGTTGGTATACTACCCTACCACGGGGCCATCGATGTTAGTACATAAAAGGCGGATATTACATAAGGCGGATATTACATTATGTATGAATGGCTCATGTTATAACTTAGAGACCATCAAGAGTAAGATTTTTTATGAGGTATTAGTGTCTTTGTATATTTCTCCCCTGACAGTCTGGACTAAACTTAAAGATATTTATGCTTATTCTGAAATTGATCTTCGCCATATTTTCAATCTTCCTTTTTGACAATGATAGATAACAACGTGAGAGCTTTTCAAATAAAATTTTTGCATAATATAATTTCTTTAAATGAGTGACACTTCTAAGTGGGTCTGGCTGACTCCCCACTATGTGGATTTTGTAATTTAGGTCAGAATCACTCCAACATTTGTTTGTTGATTGCCAGACTACCAGATTTTTTTGGCAGGAGATTATGAGTTATTTTGTTAATCTTCCATTTCCTCACATTTCCCACTATTCTATCTTACATGGTTTTTTTTAAGTCGGCAGTGATTTTAAGTTAATTCAGCAAGTGATTCTAATAAGTAAACAGGTAATTTATGAACGTAAAATGCCAAATAATAGCCCATCTGTTCGTCACCTGATTTCTAATTTGAAAATTATTAATAAATTACAAGAGCATATAGCAACAAGAAATGATAAGTTAAAGTCCCATAATGAAAGATGGCTCTCAATTTTGCATCTTCTTGTTTAACTTTATTCTTGTATCCAGAATCCTCTCAAAGTATTTCTTGTCTTTTTATTTTTCATTTCTTTTTGTTAGTTTAAGAATGTTTAACTTTTAATTACGAACAATTATGCTCTATGAATTATGTTATGATAGTTGTATTCCTTTTCGACATTTTCTTCGTTGTGATTATATGTTCAAATATGAGAGTGTTACAAATAAATTGTTTTGTAAAAAAAAAAAGGGCCAGCATTAGCAGTTTTATCCCTCGGCATACCGGAGTCGATGTGAAAGGCCTTAAAGAAAATGTGCATACATATATGCAATTCAGTGTGCGATAATATATACCAAAGATAATATTTGTCAATTTTGTTGGTTCTGATATTTAGCCATAAAGAAGAACATGATGAATTACAAGGTTAATCTGTTTAAACCTCATCACATCTTTAAAAATACCAGCTGGACTGAAGAAACTCAACAAGATTCCACCATTATCATATTTTCAAATCCCAAATTTGTAGTTTCATCTCAACATCTTTATACATCTCCCCTGTTTATTTGTAGTTTCATCTCAACATCTTTTTACATCTCCCCTGTTTATTTGTAGTTTCATCTCAACATCTTTTTACATCTCCTCTGTTTATTTGTAGTTTCATCTCAACATCTTTTTACATCTTCCCTGTTTATTTGTAGTTTCATCTCAACATATTGTAGTTTCATCTCAACATCTTTGTACATCTCCCCTGTTTATTTGTAGTTTCATCTCAGCATCTTTTTACATCTCCCCTGTTTATTTGTGGTTTCATCTCAACATCTTTTTACATCTCCCCTGTTTATTTGTAGTTTCATCTCAACATCTTTTTACATCTCCCCTGTTTATTTGTAGTTTCATCTCAACATCTTTTTACATCTCCCCTGTTTATTTGTAGTTTCATCCCAACATCTTGTTACATCTCCCCTGTTTATTTGTAGTTTCATCTCAGCATCTTTATACATCTCCTCTGTTTATTTGTAGTTTCATCTCAACATCTTTTTACATCTCCCCTGTTTATTTGTAGTTTCATCTCATCATATTTTTACATCTTCCCTGTTTATTTGTAGATTCATCTCAACATCTTTTTACATCTCCTCTGTTTATTTGTAGTTTCATCTCAACATCTTTTTACATCTCCCCTGTTTATTTGTAGTTTCATCTCAGCATCTTTATACATCTCCCCTGTTTATTTGTAGTTTCATCTCAGCATCTTTTTACATCTCCTCTGTTTATTTGTAGTTTCATCTCAACATCTTTTTACATCTTCCCTGTTTATTTTTAGCTTCATCTCAACATCTTTTTACATCTCCCCTGTTTATTTGTA
Organism: Chiridota heheva; assembly: GCA_020152595.1. Taxonomy (NCBI): domain Eukaryota; kingdom Metazoa; phylum Echinodermata; class Holothuroidea; order Apodida; family Chiridotidae; genus Chiridota; species Chiridota heheva. Next base: position 1,010,250 of record JAIGNY010000206.1, read on the forward strand.
GTTTCATCTCAACATCTTTATACATCTCCCTGTTTGTCTTCTCCATTAGGTTCATCATTCTTCTGCTTCAGCAATTCTACTTTCCTTAAAGTTTCCAAACATCCATTTCACATTTCATCTTCCACATGTTCTCCTGCCTAAGCTGAGAACTGAATAAAGGATTTGATAAGTGTTCAATTTATTTAGAAATTAAATTTTACTCTTCCCTTATCCTGCAGTTTTGTCATTTGCTGCCATGAGAAGGAAGTATGCAGATGATTTGATGGACACAGGTAAGATTGACAATGTTAAGTTTTTGGTCTTTTCATTTTTTTTGATGTTATAGGTTTAACAATTATTCATAGGTAGGAGAAAAAATATGTTTTTTGTTATCAACAGTTAAAAAATCTCCTTTTCTTTTATGAGAAATTTTGTTTGATTCTGTCTAACAGAATATTGACACAAGTTGATGTTATTAAGTAGTTTTCCAATTGCAATCTCACTTGACTGCATATTTTTTAAATTTTATGTTGTTTACCCACATATTTTTGATGTTGCTAAGCAACCTGCCAGTGTTAAATTCTGAGGGCTTCTTATTGATCCTCATTTGACATTGAATTGCCATATTGATCTATCATGTAATAAAATTTCTGAGATTTTTGCTGTTCTCTATCAAATTAAGCATTTTGTACCCTGTTGTATTCTATTAATGTTGCATAATTCTCTTATTCTTTCTAATTTATCCTATTGCAACATTGCATGGGGTAATACTTTCCATACATATCTTGATCGGTTATATGTACTGCAGAAAAGGGCTGTTTGTTTAATCACATCATCTGATTATAATACTGACATACAGTATGTATATTTTTGAAGATTTGAATATCCTCAACGTTTATGACATTTATAAGCACCAAATGGGAATTTTTAGGTTTATAATAAATCTTAATTTATTACCTACCATCTATGTTCTGTAATTTATTTCAACCAAACAAAAGTTTTCACTTTACCAGACACTCCGATAATTATCATTTATTCAGCTTTAATACCATTGCCAACAAAAAATAATTTGTCTGTTTGAGTACTAAACTCTGGAATAACGTAGATCCTCTGTTTAAGAATATCACCTCATTCTCTTTATTTACAAAAAACTGAAAAATTATCTTGTTACTAAATCATAATTTTTGGTACAGCTTTATAGAGGGTGTGTATAAGGGTGTGGGAGGGTCCAGGTTAGGTGGGTTATGTGAGTGGGGAAGGAGATTGTAGAGTATAAATTTAAGCTGTAAAATGTAAATTTTGACTTTTGTTTTGTAGCTTATTGTTTTTGTTGTTATTCTTTCTTTATTTTTTTCGTGGCCTGCTTGTCAAACACATGCTTTTTCAGGCTTCTTCCGCTTAATCTATATTATGTAAATAATTTGTTGTATATTGTAAAAGAATGTGGAAAAAAGTAAAATAAATGAAATAAAATCTTTTTCATCTTGAATACCTAAACTAACTACATCACACCTGTCTTTATTGTTTGATTGAAATTCTTTGTGCGAAGTTGAAACTACACAAAAAATGTTTAATTCTGAAGAAGTTTCTAGTTTCAAAATTATAGTAGAAGAGAACTTTCAAATTGTGTTTGTTGACATGTATATCAATGGTAATATACATGTATTGCAATGGTAATATACATGTTTTGTAATGGTAATATACATGTATTGCAATGGTAATATGCATGTATTGCAATGGCAATATACATGCATTGCAATTGTAGTATATATGTACTGCAATGCTAATATACATGTATTGCAATTGTAGTATACATGTACTGCAATGCTAATATACATGTATTGCAATGGTAATATACATGTATTGCAATGCAAATATACATGTATTGCAATGGTAATATACATGTATTGCAATGGTAATATACACGTTTTGCAATGGTAATATACATGTATTGCAATGGTAATATATTTATATATTTACAATGAATAGCATTTATCACTAGTACCATTTTTCTATTACTTAGTAAAAGTTTTACTGAAATGTTTTTCTATCTAACCAACCTATTCCCTGTTTCTTCCAGAGTCTGAAATATATGAAGACCCAGCAGTGAAGTATGAGGGTGCTGCAGCTAACCCAGACCCCATTACTTTAGAAACTTACCTGGTGAGACAGTGCATGCTTGCAAAACACTTCAATTATTGTTCTGCATACAGGAATAATGAGTTTTGATTTTGAAACATTTGTGGAAGTCGTTAAATTTTGGTCATAGGATTGTAATTTTTGTTATTTAGAGCCCCAATTGTGATAGCATATTTCTGTACAAAATGTTGATTTTTAACATTCTTTTGATTAAAACCACAAATTGATTTGATAACAAAGCAAGTTATTTTAATCATTACCCACTGATTTAAAAAAATGCAGGGGTTAAGGGGTTATGCTCGTAAGATACCGGGTTTGATTCCCGCCATGAGCGCTGCATTGTGTCCTTGAGCAAGACACTTTACTCTACTTGCTCCAGTCCACTCAGCTGTTAACTTTGAGTTAACCTGTGATGCACTGGTATCCTATGCAGGAAGTCATTAATCTCCAGTAATTCAATATCATTAAATAGTTTCATCTTTGTTTGATGTTCTAACTAGATGTCTTATTTTAAATTATTTCTTCTAATCTTCTTATATCTAAATATAATCTAAATCATCTAATAATAATTCCCACATATTTCATATTTAAGACATTTTTTATTTTGTGTATTTTCAAGGTTCCATTTAACCTGGACTTTAGTGAACATTTTCTTGGTGGTCGAGAATCTCCAGTATCTTCAGAAAATGGATCTGAAAAGGTAGAAATAATTCGGTATCATAGAGATTTGTTAGACTGGTGCCCTGAATGTTAGGCTGACAGGGTGAAGTGTTTTAAAACTGGTACAATGTTGGTAAAATTAGTTTCTTGTAATATTACTTTTATCATCAAACAAACAAAATTTGTATATATAATAATTATTCCGTTAATGAAATAACTGAAAATTTAGGATTTTTTGATGATTTTCTTAATTTTGTTTAAAGAACTATAACTGAAAACATCCTTTTTGAATTTTTGTGTTAAAAATTTTAGTCCAAGAATAAAAAAATTAATAAACTAAGAAATGCAAAGTAAATTTACTTCATTAAAGTTTACATAGCAATTTACTGTTATGCTGGGAATTTTCCAAGTTTTCTATTATTTAGGAAACATATGGACAATGTTTTTGAATTCAGTTTTCCTACCCCTTACCAATTTCCTTAATGATAACTACCACAATTATTTTCAACAAAAAAAAGTGGTTTTAATTGACAGACCTTTTTATTTCTTTGTTCATGCTTTTCTTTTACAGGAAGAGGCAGACGCTGAGTCTGATAGCGATGTCTCCATGGCTCCAACCCACATCTACCATTCTCCAACCTCTACTCCTAGAAGGCTATCATTGGTTGACTTGACAGTAAGTGGAGATGCGATCACTCGGGAAGAATTGAGAAATAAGGCACCAGGTATGCTTTATCAGCTTATTTTCAGGGTTGAAACTCACACTTTGTGAACAGCCATATGTATTTTGTATATACAAGATTATGTTTCATGTATATCAGTTTTTTCTTAGGAGCACATTACTGTTTTAATTTGAAAAATAAACTATTTCCACCATAATTATTTTTTCACCAGGTTAGGAAATGAAAAAATAATAATGAAAAATAAATAATGAATAAAAAATATGAATAACTGTAAGCTACACATTGGGGAAATTTTTGTGATCTTGAATGTCTTTTAAGTTTTTTCCAGATATAGATATGAAATGAAATTTTCATAATCGAATGCACAGTCTTTACTGTGAAATAATAGATACGTATTTAAGAGTATATGTAGTTTAATGTGATTGGTTGTATCATTTTACTTCATTGTGAAAGATAAGAAGTTTCCCTCTAGTTGGTGTTTATGATGTCATTTTGTCTTTGCAGTGATTATTGTCAAAAAGCAACATCACAGTCGGGTTGTTGTGCAAAAGCAATCAACAGATTATCACACTGCTGACTACTTTGACATGCCTGTCTTTGGGACTTCGCCAGGACCGTCTCCTACTCCAACCCCACCCTCAAGTGTGTCTGATTTTGACATGTCTGAGGTATTATCTCTTTATTAGTAGCATAGGCTTTGGCATAAAACTAGCATCATCTTAGTAAAACTTAGCATCATCTTAGTAAAAATTATCCTAATAAACTAGCATCATCTTAGTAAAACTTATCCTAATAAAACTAGCATCATCTTAGTAAAACTTAGCATCATCTTAGTAAAACTTATCCTAATAAAACTAGCATCATCTTAGTAAAACTTAGCATCATCTTAGTAAAACTTATCCTAATAAAACTAGCATTATCTTAGTAAAACTTATCCTACTAAAACTAGCATCATCTTAGTAAAACTTATCCTACTAAAACTAGCATCATCTTAGTAAAACTTATCCTAATAAAACTAGCATCATCTTAGTAAAACTTATCCTAATAAAACTAGCATCATCTTAGTAAAACTTATCCTACTAAAACTAGCATCATCTTAGTAAAACTTATCCTAATAAAACTAGCATCATCTTAGTAAAACTTATCCTAATAAAACTAGCATCATCTTAGTAAAACTTATCCTACTAAAACTAGCATCATCTTAGTAAAACTTATCCTAATAAAACTAGCATCATCTAAGTAAAACTTATCCTAATAAAACTAGCATCATCTTAGTAAAACTTATCCTAATAAAACTAGCATCATCTTAGTAAAACTTATCCTACTAAAACTAGCATCATCTTAGTAAAACTTATCCTAATAAAACTAGCATCATCTTAGTAAAACTTATCCTAATAAAACTAGCATCATCTTAGTAAAATTTATCCTAATAAAACTAGCATCATCTTAGTAAAACTTATCCTAATAAAACTAGCATCATCTAAGTAAAACTTATCCTAATAAAACTAGCATCATCTTAGTAAAACTTATCCTAATAAAACTAGCATCATCTTAGTAAAACTTATCCTAATAAAACTAGCATCATCTAAGTAAAACTTATCCTAATAAAACTAGCATCATCTTAGTAAAACTTATCCTAAGAAAACTAGCATCATCTTAGTAAAACTTATCCTAATAAAACTAGCATCATCTTAGTAAAACTTATCCCAATAAAATTGGCATCATCTTAGTAAAACTTATCCTAATAAAACTAGCATCATCTTAGTAAAACTTATCCTACTAAAACTAGCATCATCTAAGTAAAACTTATTCTAATAAAACTAGCATCATCTTAGTAAAACTTATCCTAAGAAAACTAGCATCATCTTAGTAAAACTTATCCTAATAAAACTAGCATCATCTTAGTAAAACTTATCCTAATAAAACTAGCATCATCTTAGTAAAACTTATCCCAATAAAATTGGCATCATCTTAGTAAAACTTATCCTAATAAAACTAGCATCATCTTAGTAAAACTTATCCTAATAAACTAGCATCATCTTAGTAAAACTTATCCTAATAAACTAGCATCATCTTAGAAAAACTTATCCTAATAAAACTAGCATCATGCATCTAAGTAAAACTTATCCTAAGAAAACTAGCATCATCTTAGTAAAACTTATCCTAATAAAACTAGCATCATCTTAGTAAAACTTATCCTAATAAAACTAGCATCATCTTAGTAAAACTTATCCTAATAAAACTAGCATCATCTTAGTAAAACTTATCCTAATAAAACTAGCATCATCTAAGTAAAACTTATCCTAATAAAACTAGCATCATCTTAGTAAAACTTATCCTAATAAAACTAGCATCATCTTAGTAAAACTTATCCTAATAAAACTAGCATCATCTTAGTAAAACTTATCCTAATAAAACTAGCATCATCTTAGTAAAACTTATCCTAATAAAACTAGCATCATCTTAGTAAAACTTATCCTAATAAAACTAGCATCATCTTAGTAAAACTTATCCTAATAAAACTAGCATCATCTTAGTAAAACTTATCCTACTAAAACTAGCATCATCTTAGTAAAACTTATCCTACTAAAACTAGCATCATCTTAGTAAAACCTATCCTAATAAAACTAACATCATCTTAGTAAAACTTATCCTAATAAACTAGCATCATCTTAGTAAAACTTATCCTAATAAAACTAGCATCATCTTAGTAAAACTTATCCTAATAAAACTAGCATCATCTTAGTAAAACTTATCCTAATAAAACTAGCATCATCTTAGTAAAACTTATCCTAATAAACTAGCATCATCTTAGTGAAACTTATCCTACTAAAACTAGCATCATCTTAGTAAAACTTATCCTACTAAAACTAGCATCATCTTAGTAAAACTTATCCTAATAAAACTAGCATCATCTTAGTAAAACTTATCCTAATAAACTAGCATCATCTTAGTAAAACTTATCTTAATAAAACTAGCATCATCTTAGTAAAATTTATCCTAATAAAACTAGCATCATCTTAGTAAAACTTATCCTAATAAAACTAGCATCATCTTAGTAAAACTTATCCTAATAAAACTAGCATCATCTTAGTAAAACTTATCCTAATAAAACTAGCATCATCTTAGTAAAACTTATCCTAATAAAACTAGCATCATCTTAGTAAAACTTATCCTAATAAAACTAGCATCATCTTAGTAAAACTTATCCTACTAAAACTAGCATCATCTTAGTAAAACTTATCCTACTAAAACTAGCATCATCTTAGTCAAACTTATCCTAATAAAACTAGCATCATCTTAGTCAAACTTATCCTACTAAAACTAGCATCATCTTAGTAAAACTTATCCTAATAAAACTAGCATCATCTTAGTAAAACTTATCCTAATAAAACTAGCATCATCTTAGTAAAACTTATCCTACTAAAACTAGCATCATCTTAGTAAAACTTATCCTAATAAAACTAGCATCATCTTAGTAAAACTTATCCTAATAAAACTAGCATCATCTTAGTAAAACTTATCCTACTAAAACTAGCATCATCTTAGTAAAACTTATCCTAATAAAACTAGCATCATCTAAGTAAAACTTATCCTAATAAAACTAGCATCATCTTAGTAAAACTTATCCTAATAAAACTAGCATCATCTTAGTAAAACTTATCCTACTAAAACTAGCATCATCTTAGTAAAACTTATCCTAATAAAACTAGCATCATCTTAGTAAAACTTATCCTAATAAAACTAGCATCATCTTAGTAAAATTTATCCTAATAAAACTAGCATCATCTTAGTAAAACTTATCCTAATAAAACTAGCATCATCTAAGTAAAACTTATCCTAATAAAACTAGCATCATCTTAGTAAAACTTATCCTAATAAAACTAGCATCATCTTAGTAAAACTTATCCTAATAAAACTAGCATCATCTAAGTAAAACTTATCCTAATAAAACTAGCATCATCTTAGTAAAACTTATCCTAAGAAAACTAGCATCATCTTAGTAAAACTTATCCTAATAAAACTAGCATCATCTTAGTAAAACTTATCCCAATAAAATTGGCATCATCTTAGTAAAACTTATCCTAATAAAACTAGCATCATCTTAGTAAAACTTATCCTACTAAAACTAGCATCATCTAAGTAAAACTTATTCTAATAAAACTAGCATCATCTTAGTAAAACTTATCCTAAGAAAAACTAGCATCATCTTAGTAAAACTTATCCTAATAAAACTAGCATCATCTTAGTAAAACTTATCCTAATAAAACTAGCATCATCTTAGTAAAACTTATCCCAATAAAATTGGCATCATCTTAGTAAAACTTATCCTAATAAAACTAGCATCATCTTAGTAAAACTTATCCTAATAAACTAGCATCATCTTAGTAAAACTTATCCTAATAAACTAGCATCATCTTAGAAAAACTTATCCTAATAAAACTAGCATCATGCATCTAAGTAAAACTTATCCTAAGAAAACTAGCATCATCTTAGTAAAACTTATCCTAATAAAACTAGCATCATCTTAGTAAAACTTATCCTAATAAAACTAGCATCATCTTAGTAAAACTTATCCTAATAAAACTAGCATCATCTTAGTAAAACTTATCCTAATAAAACTAGCATCATCTTAGTAAAACTTATCCTAATAAAACTAGCATCATCTTAGTAAAACTTATCCTAATAAAACTAGCATCATCTTAGTAAAACTTATCCTAATAAAACTAGCATCATCTTAGTAAAACTTATCCTAATAAAACTAGCATCATCTTAGTAAAACTTATCCTAATAAAACTAGCATCATCTTAGTAAAACTTATCCTAATAAAACTAGCATCATCTTAGTAAAACTTATCCTAATAAAACTAGCATCATCTTAGTAAAACTTATCCTACTAAAACTAGCATCATCTTAGTAAAACTTATCCTACTAAAACTAGCATCATCTTAGTAAAACCTATCCTAATAAAAACTAACATCATCTTAGTAAAACTTATCCTAATAAACTAGCATCATCTTAGTAAAACTTATCCTAATAAAACTAGCATCATCTTAGTAAAACTTATCCTAATAAAACTAGCATCATCTTAGTAAAACTTATCCTAATAAAACTAGCATCATCTTAGTAAAACTTATCCTAATAAACTAGCATCATCTTAGTGAAACTTATCCTACTAAAACTAGCATCATCTTAGTAAAACTTATCCTACTAAAACTAGCATCATCTTAGTAAAACTTATCCTAATAAAACTAGCATCATCTTAGTAAAACTTATCCTAATAAACTAGCATCATCTTAGTAAAACTTATCCTAATAAAACTAGCATCATCTTAGTAAAATTTATCCTAATAAAACTAGCATCATCTTAGTAAAACTTATCCTAATAAAACTAGCATCATCTTAGTAAAACTTATCCTAATAAAACTAGCATCATCTTAGTAAAACTTATCCTAATAAAACTAGCATCATCTTAGTAAAACTTATCCTAATAAAACTAGCATCATCTTAGTAAAACTTATCCTAATAAAACTAGCATCATCTTAGTAAAACTTATCCTACTAAAACTAGCATCATCTTAGTAAAACTTATCCTACTAAAACTAGCATCATCTTAGTAAAACTTATCCTAATAAAACTAGCATCATCTTAGTCAAACTTATCCTACTAAAACTAGCATCATCTTAGTAAAACTTATCCTAATAAAACTAGCATCATCTTAGTAAAACTTAATCCTAATAAAACTAGTTATCCTAATAAAACTAGCATCATCTTAGTAAAACTTATCCTACTAAAACTAGCATCATCTTAGTAAAACTTATCCTAATAAAACTAGCATCATCTTAGTAAAACTTATCCTAATAAACTAGCATCATCTTAGTAAAACTTATCCTAATAAAACTAGCATCATCTTAGTAAAACTTATCCTACTAAAACTAGCATCATCTTAGTAAAACTTATCCTAATAAAACTAGCATCATCTTAGTAAAACTTATCCTACTAAAACTAGCATCATCTTAGTAAAACTTAATCCTGATAAAACTAGCATCATCTTAGTAAAACTTGTCCTTATGAACTAGCATCATTTTAGTAAAACTTATCCTAATAATCTAGCATCATCTGAAATCAATCTTTCAACAGTTTTGACTTGCTGAAAGTAGTGATGGGATATCATGTCTAAACCAGTTTTTTATTTTAATATCTCTCAATATTTAAGTGGAAGTCTGGGCAGTGAGCATTTTAGAAATGGCAGAACACATTGAGTATTGTGCATTAGAGCGAAATAGTAAAGGGGCTGTAAGGCAAAGAGTACGAATCATGGTGATTGTAGGTTATTCAACATAATTTTTATTGCATTTCTTGAATTTTCTTGCATTTGATGTAAACTCTCTTGAGCTAGATGACCTCTGCTGTTGATAAAATTCTGCCAGCTAGCTTGAATTTGCTGTTTTGTTAGAACAGTAATTTAAGTTCTTCTCTCCACCTTTTAATTCATTGACATATTATACAAGTCCCATTATTTGTATTTTTAATTTATATTCTTTTGCACTTATTATTCCAGTAAATGGGTAATATTCAAAATGATATCTTGTTGCTTAGTAGTAGATTTAGCGCTTAAATGGAAAACTTGCAACTGAATAAATTTGTAAGTGAACTTATCAAAAAAGTGTTGTCATTTAAATGGAATTTTGTTTGTTTAGTCCCTGAAAGCTTGAGAAAGTTTTCAGTTTGTGAGACGATCGGACAAAAGGTATAAGTGCTTTGTGTGCAGTTGTAGGAAAGTGCTATATAAAACTAAAGTGTTATTATTATTATCATTATTATTATTATTATTATTATTATTATTATTATTATCATTATTATTATAGAGAGAAAGCGAAGAAGAAAGTGAAGAAGACACAGAGGAAGAAGAGGCAGCTCCAACTCCAACAGACAAAAAAAGTGAAGGTATGAGTGGAAGGCTATCTGCACTTACATGTTAAGCTCTTGATAGCTTAGGGACAAGTGAAGGTATGAATGGAAGGTTATCTGCACTTACATGTTAAGCTCTTAATAGCTTAGGGACAAGTGAAGGTATGAATGGAAGGCTATCTGCACTTACATGTTAAGCTCTTGATAGCTTAGGGACAAGTGAAGGTATGAATGGAAGGCTATCTGCACTTACATGTTAAGCTCTTAATAGCTTAGGGACAAGTGGAGGTATGAGTGGAAGGCTATCTGCACTTGCATGTTAAAATCTTAATAGCTTAGGGACAAGTGAAGGTATGAATGGAAGGCTATCTGCACTTACATGTTAAGCTCTTAATAGCTTAGGGACAAGTGAAGGTATGAGTGGAAGGCTATCTGCACTTACATGTTAAGCTCTTAATAGCTTAGGGACAAGTGAAGGTATGAATGGAAGGCTATCTGCACTTACATGTTAAGCTCTTAATAGCTTAGGGACAAGTGAAGGTATGAATGGAAGGCTATCTGCACTTACATGTTAAGCTCTTAATAGCTTAGGGACAAGTGAAGGTATGAGTGGAAGGCTATCTGCACTTACATGTTAAGCTCTTAATAGCTTAGAGACAAGTGAAGGTATGAATGGAAGGCTATCTGCACTAACATGTTAAGCTCTTAATAGCTTAGGGACAAGTGAATTAAAAATTAGAATTTTTCACAGATAAAAGGTATTTTTATTTGTATAAATCAGACTTTGTTTTGCATAACTTTGTATAACCATTGCATATTCTTCAGAAGGAAAATGAAAAAAATAACGATCAATGCTTTTCAAATATCCTCTATTTGAATCTTATCCACAACTTATTTTTCTATGACTATTAATTTTCTTTTGCTATGGTGATATGCCAAGCAATTGAAAGGAAACGTAATTGTTTCCATGGGTTTTAGCCCTTGAAAATCAATTCAGGCTTATTGCATTTCTATTAAACTTTGGGAGTTTTTAGCATTGATAACAGCAACTGTTTGCCCATTTGATTTCTAAGCATGCTAAATGCATCTGTCATTTCAGGTTTGTTTGACATACCTGTGTAATCTGTTCTTTCAGGTTTGTTTGACATACCTGTGCAATCTGTTCTTTCAGGTTTGTTTGACATACCTGTGTAATCTGTTATTTCAGGTTTGTTTGACATACCTGTGCAATCTGTCATTTCAGGTTTGTTTGACATACCTGTGCAATCTGTAAGTACAGGTTTGTTTGACATACCTGTGCAATCTGTCATTTCAGGTTTGTTTGACATACCTGTGCAATCTGTTATTTCAGGTTTGTTTGACATACCTGTTCAATCTGTCATTTCAGGTTTGTTTGACATACCTGTGCAATCTGTAAGTACAGGTTTGTTTGACATACCTGTGCAATCTGTAAGTACAGGTTTGTTTGACATACCTGTGCAATCTGTTATTTCAGGTTTGTTTGACATTCCTGTGCAATCTGTTATTTCAGGTTTGTTTGACAGGTTTGTTTGACATACTTGTTCAATCTGTTCTTTCAGGTTTGTTTGACATACCTGTGTAATCTGTTATTTCAGGTTTGTTTGACATACCTGTGCAATCTGTCATTTCAGGTTTGTTTGACATACTTGTGCAAACTGTTATTTCAGGTTTGTTTGACATACCTGTGCAATCTGTCATTTCAGGTTTGTTTGACATACCTGTGCAATCTGTAAGTACAGGTTTGTTTGACATACCTGTGCAATCTGTCATTTCAGGTTTGTTTGACATACCTGTGCAATCTGTTATTTCAGGTTTGTTTGACATACCTGTGCAATCTGTCATTTCAGGTTTGTTTGACATACCTGTGCAATCTGTAAGTACAGGTTTGTTTGACATACCTGTGCAATCTGTCATTTCAGGTTTGTTTGACATACCTGTGCAATCTGTTATTTCAGGTTTGTTTGACATTCCTGTGCAATCTGTTATTTCAGGTTTGTTTGACAGGTTTGTTTGACATACTTGTTCAATCTGTTCTTTCAGGTTTGTTTGACATAACTGTGCAACCTGTTATTTAGGTTTGTTTGACATACCTGTGCAATCTGTTAGTACAGGTTTGTTTGACATTCCTGTTCAATCTATTATTTCAGGTTTGTTTGACATACCTGTGGAAATACCAGAACCTCCAAAACCTGTTAAAGATGAATCATTTCGTCTGAAAGATGAAGACATGGAACCATTCCAACCAAGGTATAGTTTGTCTGCCATGAAAATTGACACCAAGAGTTTGTTCAAAGAAAGAGGCAGTTCCTTTCTTGCCAAAGCTACCATTCCAAAACCACTTCCACTCAGTAGCATTTCATTGGTCCAACAAGAAAAGCAACCTGCACAGGTTCGTATTTGACCTATTTTCTCCTTATCCCTTAAAACTAATACTTCTTTCCTCTAAATTTTATGAATTTTGAGTTGATTTCAATTATTATATATAGTTGCACAAACAGTATTTGCTGTTAAAAGTCTGAATTAATTAGAAATCAATGAAACTTTGCAGAGAGAAAATATTGAAATGAATATTTTTTGAAATCTGTATCTTTTTGTAAAGGCCTCAAATACATCACTGAAAGATGGGAAGAAATCTGTGACACCAAAAAAAGAAATTCAGAAAAAAAAGCCAAAGGCTGTGAGGAGCAGGGTGCGTCCAAGATCAGTAAACCAGGCCGGAGGTAATCACCCATCAGCTACAGAAGTAGATGCTCAAGAGGAACAACAGCTACAGGTGAAGGGTTTTGAACTTCACATCTGACACTTGAGTGATGAATAGGATTTACTTATTCTTTCAGAGAGCAGATAATTATGATGTGTCTTTGTTTTGAAAAGGGAAAAATTTCTTCATAATACAGTTTCAGCAATGCATTACTGTACAAACTCTATGAACATTTAAAAAGTTTAATGTTAAGATCTTTCTCACTGATATTCTACATAAATTAAAATTAGTAAGAGTTGAATTTTTTAAATATATTTTTAATCAATTTGTCAGGATTCTTCAACTACCACAGTGTCTGCAAAATCCACAGCAACAATAAGCCTCCCTCAAAGCACTGAGGTGAAAGCAACTCATGTGGTCCTCAGCTCTCCATCAGCTACTATTGCTCTCAACAAGGCCAGCCCCAGCATGAGGGATGCTACTGAATTGACCAATGGTAGTGAAGATCCAACAAAACGAAGCAAAGGCAAGAAGAAAACCAGCATCTTCAGCAACTTGAGACGGTCAAGTGGCAAGAAGGGAAAAGACGGAAAGGCGCAGGTAGGATAATTGGAGGTTATTTGGTAGACAGCAGGTCCAGGTGTAATATTTTTATGTCTAAAATTAAAGTCTCGTAAAGTATTAAGCTATGTAATCATGTTACATATGCATTTTAGAAAGAAGAAAAAAACGTTGTCTTTTTCCTCATTTTTTGTACATATTTTTATATTGAGAAAAGGATTTTCGGCTGTAAATAATATTAAGTTGAGGTCTCTCAGAAGCATAAGCTGTCATTGTTTCTTCAATTTCATGCGGAGACAAAGGTTTTACAGGACAAGATAAGTCTTGTCATTCAATGATCTGCTCCTGCTATGCCTTCAGTATGTTCTCAAATGTTTTTGTATATTATGCATATTGCATTTTTTTGTATATTATGCATTCATACTATATGTAAATTATTTTGTTCTGCATTTATTTTCACCATCATTTAGAAGAAAACATTTATTCATCTTCTTTTTCAGGAGGATGCTGAAAGCGATAAAGAGGAAGAGGATAAAAGTAAGTTACATTAAAAATTAAAAATCTCATCCTGTCTTATTTCAAGCTATAAGAAACATCACATTCTAATAATGTTATTGATGAAAGAAAGTAAGGGTTTGCTAAGTATTAATGTGGTTAGGTTGTATTTAGTCTATGTATGTATATGACATTGCTTATCAATGCTTGTAGTCATTTTGACTGGATAAACCATTAAATGTATTAACTTGCTGTGGTAGATTTGATCACTTGATAGGATATCATTCAGAAGTGTTGACAGCAACAAGGTCCATCTTTTGACACTGGATGTACGAGAACTGCATGGTAAGAAAAACCAAAACCGAATAGAAAAGACAGGAATAGAATGATTTATACTTCAATTCCTTCTGTATTATTTGCAGGGTTGAAAATGAGTTTTTCAGAAGTTCCTTTTATTGTATGCAAGTTGTTAAGTTGTAAATTGCGAACTTGAATGAAACCATGAAAGTTTCCTTTCCTTATCATACAGATTATGTGGTAAAATGTTAAGGCAGATTAAATGTTCGCTGGGGATGAACCACAATCCTGGACACAAGTTTTGCCTTGTTTTCTTTACACCTTCCACCCTGTATCAATGTTGAAAGTTGCAGACACATTTTGTTCTCCCAACATTGAAGGGCAGAAGAGGGGGAACAACCCAGATTGCAGGTTGGAGTTCAGCTCTTTGGATTTGAACTTCTTAGTACCAGCAAAATATAGCTTTCAAAAATGAATAAGTTTGAATTAAGCAAAACTTTAATTGAATGAAAAAGCACATTTTAAATGAAAATGCTGCTTTTTATCTTACTTACTCTTTCCATTTATGTGCTTTTTATCTTACTTTTTTCATTTAAGCACCAGACCAGGATCATGCAGGTGCAAAGTGAAAAAGGTTTACACCACTTTTTGTTTGCAGTTGTTAGAAAATTGTATTTTTGATACCAAATAGCAAACTTTTATTTTTCCCATCTTACAGCAGCCTATTCTAGACTTTGTTGTTATGAGTTTCCTCCACCCTTCACTATACAGAGCTCATGTTAACTAGTGCTGTTTACTGTCAGATATTTTGATATATTCTTCAGTCTTAGTTTGGTTTAAAATAAGATCCTAGTGATTGCTGGTTTTTTGACCAGAATGCATGCTTTAGGGACGTGCATGATTGGTTGATGTACCAGAATGCATGCTTTAGGGACATGCATGATTGGTTGATTTTCCAGAATGCATGCTTTAGGGACGTGCATAATTGGTTGATGTACCAGAATGCATGCTTTAGGGACATGCATGATTGGTTGATTTTCCAGAATGCATGCTTTAGGGATGTGCATAATTGGTTGATGTACCAGAATGCATGCTTTAGGGACGTGCATAATTGGTTGATGTACCAGAATGCATGCTTTAGGGACATGCATGATTGCTTGATGTACCAGAATGCATGCTTTAGGGATGTGCATGATTGGTTGATGTCCCAGAATGCATGCCTTAGGGACGTGCATGATTGGTTGATGTACCAGAATGCATGCTTTAGGGACGTGCCTGATTGGTTGATGTACCAGAATGCATGCTTTAGGGACGTGCATGATTGGTTGATGTACCAGAATGCCTGCTTTAGGGACGTGCATAATTGGTTGATGTACCAGAATGCATGCTTTAGGGACCGTGCATAATTGGTTGATGTATGAAAAATCACTCTCAGTTGTTTATCTGGAATGAAAATCCCTGAATGGGCCTTGCTGCAGGTAGAAATGTGTCCAGATTTGTTATTCTACATGTACAAATTACAAGCTTACATTTGCAACTAAGAATGGTTCATTTTGTGTGATAAAATTAATGCATTTGGAAATTGTGCCTTTCTCATATCTGTTGTAGTATAAATACGTTTAATAGAATTTGACTCATGTTAGAGAAAAATCAATAAGCCACTTGTTTGTAACACTTCTTTTTGTAAACCAAAGTTGTAAATATTATTTTTCAGAAACTGAATGTTTATCATTTATTACTGTAGGTTGGAAAGTTAATTGGTTACTTCATGCATGCACCTTCTTTAGCGAACCACAGCATGTACACATTTGCCCATTTGTATATACATGTATCTGCTATAATTTTCACAGTGTAATCATTGCAGAATTGTAACTTTCTTTTTCATAAAGGATTGTTGTTGTCAACATAGCATTCAAAGTGTTAAGTATTCTAAATGCAAAATACTTACCTCACTATTATAATGGCCAGTTAAAGAGAAATAATTCAACTTTATTCAAAATTTTGGTGGGATAAAATTGAAGACAGGGAAGGATTCCACTTATCCAGTTCAAATGTTGCTCTCTTTTAATATATTTGTTATTCCTGTATTTTCAAAATTCCTCTTTCTTAAAACAATTTAAATGTGCTCATGGATGCTTAAGGCATGTTTTCTGAATTGCTATGTGGTAATTTACCTCATATTAAGGAAATGATAATTTACTTTTTAGATAAGTTTCATGTTTAAAATCTAAGGTCTGTCCTTGAAAGTGATCACACTATTTGTTTTGAATGGCATATTATATCACATACTAGTTCATATTCATTCAGTGACAGCTATGACACTACCCACAAAGCCGTGGTTTTAAACTTTAATACTAAACACACTCCGGCTTGGAATATTACATGAAAATTTAGCATGGTACTCTGCACATGCATGCTTGCCATTAAAAGTGGCATACTCTTTTGTGTATCAGAGATGAAATTCCTGTATGTGTTGAAAAATTCTGAAAGTTTGATCTGAAAAGCTGTTACTTTGCATAGTTGATGAATAGACATTAAAGGATTCTACAATTTGTTTTTTTAGATTAATTTGTTACTTTTCTTGCATTATAAGATATCATATATTTTCTATAGTAAGTTTTTTGATGTAATTTATACCATTTGACACAATTAAACCATCGCAGTTGTTCTGCCATTAATCCCAACCAACCGACCTACCTTAAGATAGCAATATAATGATATCCGAGTGTGTGCATAATAATTTGCTTATTTGCATAACAATAAACATATTTGTATCTATAATATCTCTTAAATTAAAGTGGGTGTGGGGATTTTGTTTGCACAAATGATCATATATGTGAAGAGCATTGTCTACACTTAATAGTGGGGTGAAGTGTGCATATCAATTAGGTTAATTGCATAACAATAGACTATCGTTCAAAATGTTTAACATGAGCCTAGAACTGAAGTTATGAATGGTGTACATAAGTTCATGTAAATTGGCACAGGGGTAGAGGACGTGGGTACTGTTCAAATAAGCATGATTGGGTGTTGTGGTGTGTGCATACTAATTAGCTTTTTTGCATAACAATGAAAATATTTGTATCTATGATGTCTTAAATTAAAGCAGGAGTGGGGATTTTGTTTACACAAATAATCATATATGTGAAGAGCATTGTCTACACCTAATGGTGAGGTGTAATATGCATATTAATTAGATTATTTGCATAACAATAGACTTTTATTGAAAGTATTTAACCTGAGATAATAACTTGGTATGTGGCATTGGTACTGAGCATGATTGGGAGGTTGTGTGTATCAAAATAATTAGTTTATTTGCATAACAATGAAAATATTTGTATCTATGATATGTCTTAAATTAAAGTGGGTGTGGGAATTTTGTTTGCACAAATGATCGTATAGGTGAAGAGCATTGTCTACACTCAATGGTGAGGCGTAGTGTGCATATTAATTAGGTTATTTGCATAACAATAGACTTTCGTATAAAATAATTAACCTGAGATAATTACTTGGTTTAGTGGTAGAGGACATTGGTACTGTTCAGTTGAGCATGGTTGAAGGGTTGTGTGTGCATACTAATTAGCTTATTTGCATAGCAATGAAAATATTTGTATATGTGGTATCTCTTGAATTAAAGTGGGTGTGGTGATTTTGCTTAAATAATCATACAGTATATGTGAAGAGCATTGTTTGAACTTAATGGTGAGGCATAGTGTGCACATTTAATAGGTTATTTGCATAAAATTAGACTTTGCTGCAAAATGTTTGACCTGAGGTGAAAAATATATGGCAGGCGAGACTCACATTTCTAGTTTTGTTATGATATTGACATTCCTGACATGAATAGGAATCAAAATGTTTGTCTTGCCATGAATAAAGTTCTAAGCAAATAAAAGTTTTCTCGCTTCTAAAGAATTTTAAATTAGGGGTTTGGGAAATATAAACAATAATGGAATGTGTGGCAGAAGATGACATGATGATAAAGTACCTGAAGGAATTAGGATGACGGTGGGATTTCATGTGGGACAGGGTGAAATTGTATGTAGGGCAGGGTGGGGATGATATGTTAGACAGGGTGGGTTGGCATGTAGAAAAGGGTGGGTTGGCGTGTGGAACAGGGTGGATTGGCATGTGGAACAGGGTGGGTTGGCATGTGGAACAGGGTGGGTCGACATGTGGTACAGGGTGGAATGGCATGTGGTGGGGTATCATCTGGATTTCAGTTGTGATGGCATTGTGGGTCATGTAAGTGGTGGAATGACATACAGTATTTGGTTTTCAGGTGTGATTGCATGGAGTATAGTGTGGGATGACATTTGGGACAGGTTGGGATGGAATGTGCGACAGTCTGGAATATGCATTATTAGCAGTGAGGGGATTTGTATCATTTTCAATGTCTTGTTTGTTATATGTTAAGCAAAATTTTTTCACATAACTTTGCTTTAATGTTATTGTACATTTTTCGTGTAACTTGACACACATATTTTTTTAAATTGGAAGTTGTATTACAATCCAGGATGTACTTCTGGGAATGGGTTGGGGGAGGGTACAGGTTGGAAAATGGGCTTAACGACATTCTTTCATTGACATTGGCAAGTTATGACCTCTCCTTTCTTTGTTGTTCAATTGATAGAATAAAAGAAGTGTTATGGTTATAAAGACTGCTAGCTTTTACATGTTTTCTGATTTACTGCATGGGAGAGGTAACCTTGAACTTTATTTGTCTTAAAATATCTCTATAAAAACTCAAAGATATTTTGAAGCTTGTAGTAAATAATGTTGTGAAAATTAACAAAGCACATGAAAATGTAAGTGCCATCTTTCAAAGCTCAAGTAATTTAAAATCATCTGCCCTTGCTACCCTATTTCTGTATATACTTCCCTCAGTAAGCCCATTTTCTGTACTAGCTTTGAATAGTCAAGTTTACTGTCCTTCCAATAGTTCTTGTAATCAACTTGATGAAAAATAGAATAAATTTACACACAAAAAATGCTAAGATAAAATCAAATCTGATTTGTTTTTTATACGTTTTTTGTTTTACTCTTGACAGAGACAAACCGTTAAGTAGTTTTACTTTGTTGACAAAGAAAAGATTGTTAACTTGTAAATTGCATGATAAAGCCTTCAAAAGTATGTAACCGTTATTATATATACTTTTTCAAAAGTATCAATACGTGAATTCTACATTTACACGTTAAAAGCTCTTATCTTTTTTTATTACGTAGGCACAGAAATGGCAAAAATGGCCGTCAGGGCTGCCATTGCCAAGAAATACAACCCTCTTGAAAGGGTGGGTTCTAGTAATAGCAAGGCAAGTCTTCATACACCCACCCCCATCCCTGAGATAGAAGATGAAGAACTGCCCCAAACCGCTCCTCGTCATCTTGGTAGAAGCCACAGTGCTGTCCAAAGCAGAGCTTATCCACTTCCACCAGAGTCACGTGCAAAATCAGCAGGCACAAAGGTCCACTTTGCTGACACCATGCTGGAAAGGCCCTTCAGTCCATCAGCAGATTTTGCCACTCAGCCACTTTTTCATCTGAAAAGCTGGACTCTATCACTGAACCAAGTGAGTTTGGTGGCAGCGTTATCTTGTCAGAGAGCGAAGTGGATAACCTAAGGGAAAGCATCATAGACATCTCTGTCAAGCATTCGAGTGAGGTGCTAAGCACCGGCATGGAGAGCCTAAGGCTGGGTCAGCCCAGTCAAACATCTACAGTAGAATCTATGAGCCTGCTTTCACCTGCTGATGGTGGATCAGGAAGGATTTCAGAACTGTCGTTTGGTCTCACTGAGGACAATGCAGACATCACAGAAGTCAAGAGCAGAGAGCATCCCATTAAATGTTTTGGAGAAGAAATTGCCATTTTCATCTGAGCTTGAAGGAAGGTTAGCAAGACCTAACACAGCAGAAGGCAAGTAGAAATCTAAACTCTTGTGTTGGATAAGAAGCCTTTAAAAGGAATCATAAAACTGCTTATAGGTTGCTGCATGTTAAGAATGTTAAAATGAACTGCTTATAGGTTGCTGCATGTTAAGAATGTAAAAATGAGTACTTTTTATTATTTTATGTCAAATTCAGAAACTTTGTGCTCCGTTTTATGTTTCAAACCCAATCCCCATCCCAATCCAATCCAACCTCCAAGCCACATGCCGTCTTGTGACCTAAACAAAACCATCACTTTCTGTAAACTTAACATCCCCACAACTCCCCTCTGACCCTCTGACCTCATCTCCCAATTCCCTAAATCCTTCCTAACAGGTGACTTCAATGCTCATAATCCCCTATAAGGCTCCTCTTCCTCGACTGCCAGAGGAAAACACAGAAACCTCTTGATTCACGACAACCTCTGCCTCAATGACGGCTCCTCCACCTATTTACACCCAGGTACTGGCACTTTTACCAGCCTCGACCTCTCCATCTGCGACCCCTCCCTCTGTTGATTTCTCAGACTGGAGAGCTCATCCTTCGCTTGGTGGGAACAACATTTTCCCATAATCATTTCCACCCTTCACCCTCGACACACCCTTTCCAAAAAAACTGAGAATCCAGCATGCAGACTGGAGTCTCTATTCCACTTTTATAATATCTCCATCACCAATGACATTCTTCTCTCCAACAATCTTGTCTCTCTCTTCACTTCCAAGATCCTGGAAGTTGCCAATTTCTCTATCCCCATTTCCACCTTCACCCCACAGAACTTCAAGCCCTGGTTCACCACTGACTGCAAAAAAGCAATCGCGATCAAGAACAAAGCCCTCTATTTCTTCAAAACCACCCCTCTCCCCAAAACCTGGATATGTTTCGCATTCTCAGAGCCTTGGCCAGGAAGACCATCAAACTCAGCAAACAAATCTCCCGACCCCCTCCCCCCCCCCCTCCAAGGTCTGGAACATGATTTATATCTTCAAATGGAAAAGCTCCTCCAACAATATCCCTTACCTCAACCATAACAACACCAAAAGTACCGACCTCAAAGACATATCCGACTGCCTAGCATCCACTTTCGCCAAAACCTCCTCAAATGAGAGTCTTTCTCACTCTTTCAGTAACCAAAAATCGAGCCTGAGAAGAACCTTCTTAACTTCCAGTCAAACAATCAGGAAAACTATAACCTTCCGATCACCTACTCTGAGCTCTCCTCCGCCCTTAAAAAATCTGGGTCCTCCTCCCAAGACCCCAACGGCATCCACTATAATCTCTTCAAAAACATTTGCCAGGACTTCCATTGACATCCTCCTCAACATTTATAATCACCTATGGTCCACCAAATCTTTCCCCATTACTTCGAGAGAGGCCATCATCACTCCCATCCCAAGCCTAACAAAGACAGGTCCATTCCCATCAACTACGCGCCCATCGCTCTCACTTCCTGCCTCTGTAAGATTAGGAACATATGGTCAACTATAGGCTCTACTGGTACCTTGAGAAGAACTCCATCCTATCCCCCTCTCAAAATGGTTTAAGGAGAAACCAGAACTGCCTGGACCATGTTCTCAAACTTGATTCCTATGTATATGAAGCCTTTGTCAGAAATCACCATGCCATCTCCATCTTCTTCGACCTTGAAAAGGCCTTCGACACCACCTGGGTGTTCCACAAGGCAGTATCCTCTCCCCCACTCTCTTCATCCTCAAAATCAACAGCATCATCAAGGCCTTCCTCCCCCCTCCCCAACATCAATTGCTCCCTCTATATTGACGATTTTGCTATCTTCTCCTCCTCCCCATGCTTACAAACACAAACTCTCCAAAATAATCTTCAACACTGCTTGGACAACTTAGCTCACTGGAGCGACTTCAAAAGCTTCCAACTTCTCAAAAGACCAAACTGTTCTCATCCACTTCAACAACAGCAACACCTTCTTTTTTCGCCCTCAGTCTCCATTCAAAGATTCCATTGTCTCCAGTAAAGACAGTTCTCGCTTCCCCGGAATCACTCTCGATTCTAAGCTCTCCCATCTCCCCACATCAACACCCTCCAAACCAACTGTCACAAAATTCTTAATCTCTTCATGGTCATCTCCAACATTGACTGGGGAGCCAATTGCCTCACCCTGCTCACCTTATATCCTCCCTCCTCAGGTCCAAGCTGGACTATGGCAGTTTCATCTATGCTTCCGCCCGCAAACCTCCTTGAGGCACCTCAAGGTTGGTGAAAACACTGCCCTATGGCTCTGCCTTGGCACCACCTATACCATCCCCATCACCAGTCTCCACATAGAGTCCAATGAAGTCCCCTTTGACCTCAGATGCACCAGGACTGGCCTCTCATTCGCTCTTCGTATCCTCACCGATCCGTGGATCCCTTGCTTCCATTCCATTCACTCTCCCTCCTTCAACAACCTCTTCAACCTCAACAAATGCATCCTTTTGTGGATGCGGATGCACTCTCACTTCATCAAAGCCAACTTCAATATTTTCTAGATTGCCAGGCACACTATCCATCCCACGCCCACCTGGGTTATTAATCCCCCAAAGATTTTCTTGGCCTTTCCTCCTACAGGAATACTCTCCACAATCCAGCCTTCTTCCGCTCCAAAAAGTGCCAACTCAGTAGACATTTCCATTACTTCTCTTGCCTCTTCACCAACGGCTCTACAGGGGAAGGCTACTCTGCCGCCGCCTCCGCCTGTCCCGTTCCACCCTCTCCTCAAGGTTGCCCGATGGAACCTCAATCTACTGTGTTGAAGCAAAGATCATCCTCCTGGCCTTAAACTTTCTTAAACTCTCCTTCCGCTCCCGCTTCGTCATCTTCTCTGACTCTAAATCTGTTCTCACTGGCATCCTCATTATGCTCTGGTCCAATCCACTCATCCTCATTAAGCTCTGGTCCAATCCACTCATCCTACAAATCCTCAATAAACTTCATGCTCTTTCCTCCTTAGGGAAAAAAATATCTTTTTCTGGATCCCCAGCTACGTTGACATTCCTGGCAACGACAGAGCCGCCAACAAGGCTCTGTCGAATCACATCTCTCCTATTCCTATCCCGCATGCAGCATCAGTTTCCTCCACTTCCAGCTACCTCAGTAAGACCTGGCACGACTCCTGGAATTTTGAGACCAGTAACAAACTTCACACCATCAAACCCAAAGTTGGGACTAACGTCCCCCTGCACAGTCGCAACGCAGGGAGGCGTTGTTATCACCCACATCCGCCTTGGCCACACATTTCTAAACCACTCTCACCTACTTTCTGGCTCCCCTGCTCCTTTCTGCCATACATTCAACACCGATCTCTCGATCAAGCATATTTTCTTAACCTGTCCCTTATACCTAAACTCCAGACCATACCTCTCCCCCTCCATCTTAATTTTTGATCTTTTCAAGAACAATCCTACCTCCAACTTCATCACCTTTCTCTGCAACAGCAATTTATTCCACATGTTTTAAACCTCCCTTTCCTTCTCTTCTCTGCCTTACCTTCCTCACCTTTCTTTTATAGACCTTAAATTCTTTCCCATTTCCACCTTCTCTCCCTCTTTCCCTCTCAAGCACCTTAGTTTTTAACACCCTCTTGGTACATTTAACTCTGACTGTTAAACATCAACAAACCAAATCATTTTATGTTTCACGATTAAGAAATCAAAATTATACACTTCATGCTCATAAAATCTTTTGTTTAACATTTTGCATTCATCTCCATATCTATGAGCTAATTGGAAAGATTCCAGGCTTTTAATCTACATTGAAAACTATCAACCATGGATGTATATCATTGGTGAAGAATGATTATGATTTCAATATGATTTTCTATAAAGAACACACTTTGACTGAATTTTAATCTTGTGAAGATCATGAAAAATTCTATAAATATTCATAGTTCCACTGTTTTAAATAAATTCTACTTAAGAAGTGTTTCCCTGTATGCATGAATACAAGTCTATTCTGTCTTTTTTAGGTGAGAGGAGATCCAAGGTGTCCATAATGAGAAGGCCTTACACAGCTGGAGCACAGATGCATGTTACTTTCCTAGAGGAGGTATAAGTTCTCCATTATTGGAAATGTTTATTCTTTTCTCATCGCACCCTCACTCGTATATCTGTCTGTATTTGTTTAGGTTGTGGAACGTTTTTAGGAAACACATCCTTAACATCAATACTTGATAAATAATCTTAAAAGAAATTTCTAGAAATTAAACCAACACTGCAGGTGCATGATCTCCAGCAGCCATTTTTTTGTCAAATTGGAACTGAACTGAACATGATGTGGACAGTGATAGTGTAAAGGTTAGGGTTAGCTCCTCTTCTGCAACATTCTCATAACTTGCATTAAACTACATAATTAATATTAATCTGGTAGAAATAATTACATTTTATTTTAAGATGATATTTTCATATTTCTAATTATATTTTAGAATGCAAATGGACCTCTTCCAGCAAGTGTTCCTTTGTTTGATATTTATCCAAGGTAAGCAAATGCTTGGTTTTATACTCAGCTTTCAGGCTAACCCTGTTTCAAGCTTTAAGCATTGTAAGTTTTGTTTTGAAAAGCAACTAATAATACATTATCAATCTTGTTAAAACATTTCATTCTAAGTTGTAATGCAAACTTAAAATGCAAAGTTTTCAAAAAAATTATTTTGTTAAGAAGATATGCAAGGTTCAAAGTTTGATTCAAATAGAAACAAGTGAAAATGCACTAGAAGTGAAATCATATCCAGCTCATATCCCTAAATAGTCTTTGTGAATTGTTCACCAATATTCCAAGATTTTGAAGAAATATATATTGTTAAATTGTAAAATAAAATTAATTTGCTACAAAATGCATTGGAAATTGTTAACAAAGTGAGGGTATGACATCACTCACTCTTTTCCTATGATTTGTTACATCTTATAAAATCAATATCTCTTGAAGATGCCATGATTTGTTACACCTTATAAAATCAATATCTCTTGAAGATGCTATGATTTGTTACAACTTATAAAATCTATATCTCATGAAGATGCTATGATTTGTTACAACTTATAAAATTAATATCTCATAAAGATGCTATGATTTGTTACAACTTATAAAATCAATATCTCTTGAAGATGTTATGATTTGTTACAACTTAATAAAATCAATATCTCATGAAGATGCTATGATTTGTTACAACTTATGAAATCAATATCTCATGAAGATGCTATGATTTGTTACAACCTTTAAAATCTATATCTAATGAAGATGCTATGATTTGTTACAACTTATACAATCAATATCTCATGAAGATGCTATGATTTGTTACAACTTATACAATCAATATCTCATGAAGATGCTATGATTTGTTACAACTTATGAAATCAATATCTCATGAAAATGCTATGATTTGTTACAACTTACAGTATAAAATTAATATCTCATAAAGATGCTATGATTTGTTACAACTTATACAATCAATATCTCATGAAGATGCTATGATTTGTTACAACTTATGAAATCAATATCTCATGAAAATGCTATGATTTGTCACAAGTTATAAAATCAATATCTCATGAAGATGCTATGATTTGTTACATTTTATAAAATCAATTTCTCATGAAGATTCTATGATTTGTTACAACTTATAAAATCAATATCTCATGAAGATGCTATGATTTGTAACAACTTATAAAATCAATATCTCATGAAGATACTATGATTTGTCACAACTTATAAAATCAATATCTCATGAAGATGCTATGATTTGTTACAAATTATAAAACCAATATCTCATGAAGATGCTATGATTTGTTACAACTTTTAAAATCAATATCTCTTGAAAATGCTATGATTTGTTACAACTTACAGTATAAAATTAATATCTCATGAAGATGCTATGATTTGTTACAACTTATACAATCAATATCTCATGAAGATGCTATGATTTGTCACAAGTTATAAAATCAATATCTCATGAAGATGCTATGATTTGTTACATTTTATAAAATCAATTTCTCATGAAGATTCTATGATTTGTTACAAATTATAAAATCAATATCTCATGAAGATGCTATGATTTGTAACAACTTATAAAATCAATATCTCATGAAGATACTATGATTTGTCACAACTTATAAAATCAATATCTCATGAAGATGCTATGATTTGTTACAAATTATAAAATCAATATCTCATGAAGATGCTATGATTTGTTACAACTTTTAAAATCAATATCTCTTGAAAATGCTATGATTTGTTACAACTTACAGTATAAAATCAATATCTCTTAAAATGTCCCAGTAGTTCTTTACAGTTGTGTTTGTCTATCTTTCATACACAATGAGCAAATCTGGCCTCTAAACTAATACCTACAACAAGAAAACAATCCACAGAGCTGCTGATCTCATTACCTTGAGCGTACAGCATACTGGGGGAAATAGCTAACAGGGTCATTATAGCACTGTGACTTTTGATGGATTGCGAGTTCGAGTACAATCAGATGTTGAGACAGCCTTGGCTATCTTTAGGCATGTTGATGGATTGTACTGCTCATGGAAGTACAATCTTTGATCTTTGACCTTTGACCCCAGTCTACGGGGACACAAATTCATACACCAAGATATCATAGTACAACATAGAGTTGGTATAGGTCTTGTAGTTTTTGAGTTAAAATAGCACAGAATGTACAAATTAGTACTTAATTACTCCCTCAAATCACTTTTTTGACCTCTGACACTAGTCATTAAAATTTCTGAAATTTTTACATTTGTCACACCCTACTGTATGACACCATTCATGCACACGTCACACTTACCATTCCATAACTATAGGGGAAAATGCTGAAAAAAGTCAATAGCTCTTTGACCTTTTGACCTCAGTCTATATGGGACACAAATTCATGTACCAAGGTGTCCACCAAATTTTACATATAAAGCACTTCATTGACCTTTGATCGCTAATTATTTTAAAGTTTTGTTAAAATGTTAAACCTACCCACGTATGCAATTTGTAAAGATACCAAGTAATTCCTTTAAAAGATACAGTCATCACCAAAAACTTGTCACATTTGACATGTAACCTTTGTACCCCAAAACCTTGGAAGATAAAAGTTCGGGGCCAGGGGTACCCGTTCACCAATTTTGGTTCATGTGTGTATTATATTTTACCCATCCACCAATTTTGGTTCATGTGTGTACATGTATTACATTTTTGGTTCGCATGCGAAGCATTTATGCCAACCTATGTAATGGCGATTACGTCCGTCTGGCCGTCCACAGATTTGTCTTGAGATTTCCTCAGAAATGATAAAGTTTTTTGAGAATTCCTCAGAATTTCCTTATAAAATGTTAAAGTTTTTAAAAGGTACTTATGCTAGGATTCAAAACTAGTTCCTTAAAAAGTCTACAATACATTTGATATTTTCTTAGAAGATAACTGTAAAATGATATAATTTTCCAATATTCTTCAGAGGTCCTCAAGTCTCTCTTGTAGCACTTGAGATTTGAAATCCTTAAGATTCTTTAAGATATTTGGGCACCAAACAGTTATATCAGGCATGATTTTTTGAACTCCACCTTTATTATTGTGCTCATTTGCATAAACTTACTACAGTATATGACCTGACCAGACTTTTTTATTTAGCATGCTTAGTCAGGGAGTGTGACAAGATGTGATTGCATATAAACATAGGGAGGGATGCCATGTGGGACATGGATGGGGGCCATATGATATAATATTTACCATGTTGTATACACCAAGGGCTATATCAGGCATAATTATTTGACTCCACCTTTTTTTCTTATTCAACAACTCATTTGCATATAAGTTATCATATGAACTGACACTTTAATACATAGTATGCTCAATCAGGGACTGTGATAGCTAGGATGAGACTTCTTATGGAGCTTATGGGACGTCATGTGAGACATAGGGTGGGATGACGTGGGATGCCATGTGGGACATGGGGTGGGATACCATATGGGACATGGGGTGGGATGCCATGTGGAACAGGGTGGAATGCCACGTAGGATATGTGGTGGAATGCCATGCAGGACATAGGGTGGATTGCCATGGGATGGAATGTCATGTGGGACATGGGATGTCATGTGGTACATGGCATCCACCCCATTTCAACAAGTCATATGCATATAAGTTATTATATGAACTGACACTTTCACACATAGTATGCTCAATCAGTGACTGTGATAGCTAGGATGAGACTTCTTATGGAGCCTATGGGATGCCATGTGGGACATGGGGTGGGATGCCATGTGGAACAGGGTGGAATGCCACGTAGGATATGTGGTGGAATGCCATGCAGGACATAGGGTGGATTGCCATGGGATGGAATGTCATGTGGGACATGGGATGATATGGGATGTCATGTGGGACATGGCGTCCCACCCCATTCCAACAAGTCATTTACAAAGTTATTATATGAACTGACACTTTCATACATAGTATGCTCAATCAGTGACTGTGATAGCTAGGATGAGACTTCTTATGGAGCCTATGGGATGCCATGTGGAACATGGGGTGGGATGCCATGTGGGATAGGGTGGATTGCCATGTGGGACATGGTGGGATGCCATGAGTAACACAGAGTGTGACATAGATTGTGATGCCATGTGTGACATAAGGTAGGATGCCATGTGTGACATAAGGTAGGATGCCATGTGTGACATAGGGTAGGAGGCTATGTGGGACAGGGTGGGAGGCCATGGGAACATGGGATGTGATGCCATGTGGTACATAAAGTAGGATGCCATTGGGACATTGGAAGGGATACCATGTGGAACATATGGTGGGATGCCATGTGGGACATCAGGTGGGAAGCCACTGATGCAGGACACAGGAAGGGATGCCATGTGGGACATAGGGAGGGATGTCATGTGGTACATATGGTAGATGCCATGTGGGACATATGGTGGAATATGCCATGTCAGACACTGTGTAGTAAAATGCCATGTGGGAGATATGGTAGATTGCCCTGTGGGACATATGATGGAATGCCATGTGGGACATGGGGTGGGATGCCATGTGGGACATGGGGTGGGATGCCATGTGAGAGATATGATGGAATGCCATGTGGGACATGGGGTGGGATGCCATGTGGGAGATATGGTGGAATGCCATGTGGGACATGAGATGGGATGTCGAGTGGGACATGGGGTAGGATGCCATGTGGGACATTGGGTGGGATGCCATGTGGGACATGGGGTGGGATGCCATATGGGTCATAGGATGGGATGCCCTGTGGGACATATGATGGAATGCCATGTGGGACATGGGGTGGGATGCCATGTGGGAGATATGGTGGAATGCCATGTGGGACATGGGATGGGATGTCGTGTGGGACATGGGGTAGGATGCCATGTGGGACATGGAGTGGGATGCCATGTGGGACATGGGGTGGGATGCCATGTGGGACATGGAGTGGGATGCCATGTGGGACATGCGGTGGGATGCCATGTGGGACATGGGGTGGATGCCATGTGGGACATGGGGTGGGATGCCATGTGGGACATGGGATGCCATGTGGGACTTAAGTGTGAGATGTCATTTTTATAATTGGCCGGATCATATGATATGGGTGTCAATTTGCATGGGCATGCGAACCATGACTGTATTTACTGTTCTAGTTTGAGTTGTAAGCGACACAAAATTAATTGTTGCATATGCACACATGATTTGTCCTTCTCCTTAAAAATTTGTTCCAGCAAATCATAAACACAAACTTACTGTAGCAAATAGTGAGACCACTTTATCTTAATTAGAATAACCACACAATAAGGACTTTATCCATTGCTAATATGATACTCAGCGCCAACTTCCACAACAACGAAGGTTTTTAGAATAAAGAAAATAAACAGGAACATTTTACCTGACCTGGTTATGTATCAGGTCGGGTCTGACAGTTTGAAACTTTAAGGAGCAGAACAACTAATGAGTGACACACACACACTGACAGACGCAAAAATCAGCCCCACCAGCCCCCCTAATATTAGAGGAGGGGTGGCCATGTAGTGAAGGAGGTACAGGCAGTTCTTTGCCTATACAGCAAAGTGACTACAATCTCATCCCCATGTATATGTGGGTGATAAGATAATATCTAACAAAAATAACCAAAAAATTAACATATTATTTGTGGCTTATGGTTAGTGGATGTATTAAATCTTGGCATGCAAGTCAATAAAATAGCCACTTCTGCAAAAGAAAAAAATGGTTGCCAGCACAATTTCAGGGTGCATGAAGGGTGGGGGAAGGGGGGGGGGGTGGAGAAGATTATAATCTAGCATGTTAAATATCAATATCTTTGCCTAAAATGGCTAACCAAACACTTGACAAGATTTAGCATAAAAGAAGAAAACTCAATTTTAAATGTTGCATCAGTATTTTGCATCTTCAAATGCTCCAAACACTTTTGCTCTAATACATTCTAGCAGTATATCTTTGAACAACTTGGCAAGCAATGAAGCAAAAGATACAGCTTTTGAATGATTTTGTTGTGGTATTCTTTATTCATAGTATCTCACCTGCTGAGGAGCTTTTCTCATACTCAAAGAATGATGGACTCAGTTTTGAGAAGAATTGGCAAGAAAAAATGATAGAAAGGCAAGTAATGAGCTTGAAGAAAGTTGAGAGACTGTAATTACTAAGCCTCTTGGTGATTGAATATAATAATCAAACATTGCTAATTCAAAATAATGCAGTAATGAGGTGCACACATGCCTGGTGTGAAGGAATTCAAATTAAATAGAAATTTGAGTCAATTTTGCATTCTATTGGAATTAGTTTAGATAACAATGTAACATTGCAAACCAATTAATATTGTGTAAAAAAAACATGTCATATTTACAGATACATATTTAGTCAATACAGCTCTTTTATGTAAATTTTTGATATTTTAGAATATTTCTGTCAAACTTATAACTGAATTCTTGACAAGGTCCCAGGAAACCTGTAAAGGAAACTTGTAAAATTGCCTGCATGAAACAATGAGAAGACTCTAAAATTAAATAAGCTTACATTTCAAAGCAGTTTTAATTATCAAGAGTATTTCAAAATTTGGAATTGATCATGTCTCTCAGCGAATATAATTATATTGTTTGAAACCTCTTGCACAGAGATAAAGAACGCAAAAATGTTATTATCTTCAGCATCCAGTCACAAAGATAGTAGCTAGAATGTCAATGGTATTTATTAGTTAACAGGAAGAAACTGTTATGAAGAAGTACCTTTTGTGAACTTTTACTGACAAAATATTACATTTTGCAATAAGAAAATCTTCAATCTATGATGACATATCTCAAAAGTGCTCTGCAATTATCATGATAAGAATTAATAGGACTTTCAGAGAGACACGAAGCAGCCATTTTATTTCATGGTTTTTTCTTCAAATGTTTTATGTTTTCTTGGGTAAGCAGGCATCACCACCTTCAGATGCAGCGGGCGATGAGAGCACAGAGTGCTGCAGACAGAAGAAGATTACTGGAGCTGAGGAAAAGGCAGAAGAGGAAGGCCCTGCTTGGCCATCATATGTGTACTAGTGACATCCCAGAGACTAACAGTCCAGGTGAGTCGAAGGGTGGCAATTTTTGTTTTAGGCCAAAGATAGGATTTATAAAGGTAATTTTTCAATAAAACTTTTAATCATCTTCCAAACTAAGGTAGATTATTGTTGTTGCTGCTGTTTTTCATTTTAGACGATATTGAGTGATGATAGATACAATTTTGCTTCGACAAAATTATTAAGGTGGCACCTAATCATATTCATTCCCACCAACCACTGTTTTGCAGGTATATGTTCCTTCCCTGTAATGGTATTGATTGTGCATGCCCATCACTTTCTACAGAAATCAATCTTCTAACTTTTTGAGTAGCTTTTGTCATCTCAATGAATGTAGTACTGTTATTGTTTGTATGCATTGGTGAAGTTGCTTTCATTTGATATTGTGCAGGATTATTCACTCGTTCAGATTCATCTCTTCACTCAATGCGGTCAGAGAGAACCCAAAGTGCGCCCCCAACCCAGATGCGAGACACTTGGTCTCCTCCCGTGATGCCGAAAGAGGCATTTCAACAAATCAAGCCACAACGCAATTATGGAACTGAGAAGTCTTTCAGGTATGCCAAGATAAACTTTATTTTTTAACTTATTATTGAAAAAAATGGGAAATGTTGTGAATGAATTGATTATTGATAATGAGAGATAGATGTTACAAGTTTTTCAACCTTTATTTCAGGTTAAGAATAAGTAAGGAGACTTTACCTCCTGCAGTTATTATGGAATCACCAGAACAAATATTTCTACCAAATGAGGACAGCTCTGCAAGACTGAAATTTTTGCCAAGACCTCATACTGGAAAATCTATACCAAGCAAAGCAAGGTGGGATAGTCTTTGTTTCATCAATGGATGTTGATTAACAGTTAATATTACTTGAAATTGATGGAAGCTAACATGAAACATAGTTGTTCTTTTATGCTCATATTTCATTGTGATATGAACATGACATATGTTATTTTCTTTTAAAAAATGGTAAAACCTAAATAAACCAGTAAGTCAAGTAATCACTGTTAAGCTAACAAGGTAAACCAACATGTGTGAAATAAATTAAATCTTAAACACAAGTAGTAAGAGTATATATTGAGCAATGTGAAGCTCATAAATGCACGTTCTATGTCATTGTCAAATAGAACTGCTCTTACAAAAAAAGACACTTTTATCAAGGTGTACCCCACATAGCCAAATTAAGATTGTACCAATGTCCTCTGGTGCCTGTAAACATCACAAACCATTGTACCTATGTACTCTGGTGCCAGTAAACATCACAAATCATTGCACCAATGTACTCTGGAACCAGTAAACATCACAAACCATTGTACCTATGTACTCTGGTGCCAGTAAACATCACAAATCATTGTACCTATGTACTCTGGTGCCAGTAAACATCACAAATCATTGTACCAATGTACTCTGGTGGCAGTAAACATCACAAAACATTGTACCTATGTACTCTGGTGCCAGTGAACATCACAAACCATTGTACCTATGTACTCTGGTGCCAGTAAACATCACAAATCATTGTACCTATGTACTCTGGTGCCAGTAAACATCACAAATCATTGTACCTAGGTACTTTGGTGCCAGTAAACATCATAAATCATTGTACCAATGTACTCTGGAACCAGTAAACATCACAAATCATTGTACCTATGTACTCTGGTGCCTGTAAACATCACAAACCATTGTACCTATGTACTCTGGTGCCTGTAAACATCACAAACCATTGTACCTATGTACTCTGGTGCCGTTAAACATCACAAACCATTGTACCTATGTACTCTGGTGCCGTTAAACATCACAAACCATTGTACCTATGTGCTCTGGTGCCGTTAAACATCACAAACCATTGTACCTATGTGCTCTGGTGCCGTTAAACATCACAAACCATTGTACCCATGTACTCTGGTGCCGTTAAACATCACAAACCATTGTACCTATGTACTCTGGTGCCTGTAAACATCACAAACCATTGTACCTAGGTACTCTGGTGCCTTTAAACATCACAAACATTGTACCTATGTACTCTAATGCCGTTAAACATCACAAACCATTGTACCTATGTACTCTGGAACCAGTAAACATCACAAACCATTGTACCTATGTACTCTGGTGCCAGTAAACATCACAAATCATTGTACCTATGTACTCTGGTGACGTTAAACATCACAAACCATTGTACCTATGTACTCTGGTGCCGTTCAACATCACAAACCATTGTACCTATGTACTCTGGTGCCAGTAAACATCACAAACCATTGTACCTATGTACTCTGGTGCCGTTAAACATCACAAACCATTGTACCTATGTACTCTGGTGCCGTTAAACATCACAAACCATTGTACCAATGTACTCTGGTGCCGTTAAACATCACAAATCATTGTACCTATGTACTCTGGTGCCGTTAAACATCACAAACCATTGTACCTATGTACTCTGGTGCCGTTAAACATCACAAACCATTGTACCAATGTACTCTGGTGCCGTTAAACATCACAAATCATTGTACCTATGTACTCTGGTGCCGTTAAACATCACAAACCATTGTACCTATGTACTCTGGTGCCGTTAAACATCACAAACCATTGTGCCAATGTACTCTGGTGCCGTTAAACATCACAAATCATTGTACCTATGTACTCTGGTGCCGTTAAATATCACAAACCATTGTACCTATGTACTCTAGTGCCGTTAAACATCACAAATCATTGTACCTATGTACTCTGGTGCCTGTAAACATCACAAACCATTGTACCTATGTACTCTGGTGCCGTTAAACATCACAAATCATTGTACCTATGTACTCTGGTGCCGTTAAACATCACAAACCATTGTACCTATGTACTCTGGTGCCGTTAAACATCACAAACCATTGTACCTATGTACTCTGGTGCCGTTAAACATCACAAATCATTGTACCTATGTGCTCTGGTGCCGTTAAATATCACAAACCATTGTACCTATGTACTCTGGTGCCAGTAAACATCACAAACCATTGTACCTATGTACTCTGGTGCCGTTAAACATCACAAACCATTGTACCTATGTACTCTGGTGGCAGTAAACATCACAAACCATTGTACCTATGTACTCTAGTGCCGTTAAACATCACAAACCATTGTACCTATGTACTCTGGTGCCGTTAAACATCACAAACCATTGTATTTATGTACTCTGGTGCCGTTAAACATCAGAAACCATTGTACCTATGTACTCTGGTGCCGTTAAACATCACAAATCATTGTACCTATGTACTCTGGTGCCGTTAAATATCACAAATCATTGTACCTAGGTACTTTGGTGCCAGTAAACATCACAAACCATTGTACCTATGTACTCTGGTGCCGTTAAACATCACAAACCATTGTATTTATGTACTTTGGTGCCGTTAAACATCACAAATCATTGTACTTATGCACTCTGGTGCCATTAAACATCAACAAACCAAACCTCTGGAAGACTAGCTACAAGTTATTTGTACAAAAAGAACACTTTGGAAATAATGTTTGTTACAAAGCTGTGACAGACGTGTTCTTCTGTTTTCTTCTCTTAAGATAAAAAAAATTAGTCATTTAACTGAACTTTTCAAATATTCATTGGCCTGTGTTGCCTCTTAAAATTGTATTGTTCATGAATCTCAGATAACGACTTGGTATAAAGTATTGGTGTTAAAGAAGTTTGTAGCTTTCCACGAGAGTGAGCAAGCCTTGCTGAATATTATGGGTCTGAATAACTGGTCACTTTTTGGTCTAGTGACCCTTTCAAAACCCAAACAAAGTACTAAAGCCTTTGAATGATTCACACTTCTTTTTTGTTGTTTTACAAACAATGTAATGAAAAAAATAATTAAGTTCTGATTAATTTTTCTATTCTGCAGGAGGTATATGTTGGTCTCTCACAATCGTTCTGATCCAGATATCTTAGGTCCATCACCTCTGGAGGCGCACCTCCTAGCTAAGCGGTTTCCAAAGACAACCCAAAGAATCATCAAGCAAGCCAGAAGACCATCGCATCGCAATGCAGATCAAGCAGTTCGTGTGGGAAGTGCTCTCATCTAAGCTACTGTACATACATTATTCAGCATAGAACTTGACATTTTGAGGAATCACAATATTTAGTACCTTAAGGTTTTCACTCATGCACCCGATGATCCATGTGAGACAGAACCAAGTATATTAGTGTCCATGAAGTGGTTGACATTGAGTTACATATCCTAAATGACATCAATATAAAACAAACGTTAAAAATTACTTTTTGTTTTGTCGCTGTTCAATAAAAATCCAGATACAAAGGAAAAAAAGGCTTACACTTAATTGAAGAATGATTAGAGGTGAAATGTATTGAATGAAAGACAACAGGTTTATTTGCACCAGGAAAATGGGTGGGGTAAAAGGTTTTAAGCTGATAGGTGATTTAGTGGTACGAGAAAGGGTTGGATAGGTAGATGAAGGCGAAATAAAAGACGGAGAAGTGAGTCAAAGTACAAGATGATAGGTTTGATGGCAAGGTGTGCCATGGGCAGGTGGCAGGGAAGGCTGGCTTCTTGTAGGAGGGATAGGGAGGAATGTCAGTTGGAAGGGAAAAGTTATATTCAAATAAATTGAGATTGATTTTTCTTTATCTGTAAGTTTAATGGTCTGTGTACAACAACAGCAGTTATCTGTTTATTTACATGTTAAATAGAAATCAATTCTTTGTAAAACAGCCTCTAAATGATGACATTGTGAACATATCATGTTGTGGCTGATAGCATTGTTGTTCAATATTTGGAAATTTGTGATATTTGAATGGCAGATAGTACAAAAGTTTTG
Source organism: Chiridota heheva (assembly GCA_020152595.1). NCBI lineage: Eukaryota > Metazoa > Echinodermata > Holothuroidea > Apodida > Chiridotidae > Chiridota > Chiridota heheva. The sequence goes on from JAIGNY010000206.1 coordinate 1,046,974, forward strand.
TTTAATTCTTTCAATTTCTAGTATATAGAAACATTTCACACAATGCACTTCGAATAGCACACTGTACGTGGCCACGGAACATGGGGGCATATTAGGAAGAAACCTTAGGCCTAAAAAGTGGCGCCATTCAATTTTCGTAAGCACACCTGGCACTTATTACATCGAATATGGTAGTAGATACAAAATATATATTGAGAATCTAGATTGATATAATCATTTTAAGAAAATAATCCTTCAAAAAATCTGGATAATGGGAACATTGTATTACCAGTAGAGCTGTGACCGTTTAGCGTGTACACAATACACGCTCGCAAATCTTGTAAACGTTTACTAAATACTTCATTGCGAGTAATCGTTTTTTATACATCATAGTGTCTTGCCGTTGAAAATCAATATTCATGATTAAAATCACACACACATTCGGCTGACAAAATTCCATTCAATGACTTTTTACAAACTGTAAATCCGATTAGCATAATCCTTTTTAAATGTGCGAATCACAAATGCGCAGTAATCACCAATGAATGGGGATATTATGCACTTTGATTTGGCCGAAATCTGAGTAATTCAACTTGTAAAATGCACCGCGAATGTGCAGCAGTAAACAGTAAAACTAACAATAGGCCTAACGTTAGGCCATAAGGCTTTTAATCCCACGCAATCAAGGCCCGTTTTATCGTCCAAAAAAAACTTGAATCGTGACAATCAGTACATTTACATGTAAATATTACCTGATGAGTCAAATAAATTTTGCAAGAAAGAAAAAATATTGCTTAATAAACAAACAGAAAAAGGTTTTAACAGGGCTGAAATTCTGCATGCTTCGCAAAGATGGCGGCCATCTTTTCCAGAGGACTGATATTTCAGAACTTCCTGGTGGTGGTGGCGTAGTTTTGAAATGTTTTACGGCGAGGTATATCATGGGCCTAGTATGCAAGATTTTCACAGAACTTCGAAAGCCGTAGCGAATAGGACAAAAAAGTTACGTGATGTTGAGTTTAAATGACATTAAAAGGAACTTATCTGTTCTTTCTAAACTTAATTTCCATGCATATTTTCTATAAAAATGATGATTTATGCAGTAGAAGTAAAGTTTTTACGATTTGGAAAGCGTGATAGCAAAACTCAGCGTCTATTTGGGCAATGCAGTCAGTAATTTTGCCATACTGGTTTTTGCCATATTGCGCGATTTTTACTACGCCTCGTAGTTTTGGAGCAATTTTGGTGTATTTCCGAAAATTACGGTACTAAACTCGTGTACACGATACACGCTCGCTTTTTTTGGCATGTACACGTTTACTAAAATCCCTAAACGTTCACAGCTCTAATTACCAGTGTACTGAAATAGGGAAATAGCTTTTAAAAGGGCAATTTTACTTTCATAATGTACTTCAGCAATGCCAGTTTGTTTTTGATGTGTAAAGGGGAATGCATTGAAACAGTTTTACATTCTCTGTGCAAGTGTTGAATTACACTAATAAAACAGTGAAAAGCCACTTTAAAAAAAGATGAAATTGAAAAATTTTGAACATGCATTTTTTTTAATCAATAATAAAGTGAAAGTACAGGGAACTAGAACTGTCAGAAGGACAATGTGCTCGACTATTTAAAGCTAGTATGGAGAATGGGCTTATAGAGGGAAGTATATACAGAAATAGGGTAGCATGGGCAGATGATTTCAAATTACTTGAGCTTTGAAAGATGCACTTACATTTGCATTTGCACTACAAGCTTCAAAATATCTTTGAGTTTCCCCAGATATTTTAAGACAAAAAAAGTTCAAGGTTACCTCACCCAGTAACTCAGAAACATGTAAAAGCTAGCAGTCTTTATAACTACACCTCTTTTAGTCCCATCAATTTAATTACAAAAGAAAGGAGAGGCCCTGACTTGCCAATGTCAATGAAAGAACGCCATTCAAGTCAACCCCCTTTCCAACCTGTACCCTCCCCCAGCCCCTACACATTCCCAGAACTACATCCTGGATTGCAATACAACTTTAAATTTAAAAAATATGTGTCAAGCAAAGTCAAGCAGCATGAAAAATGTACAATAACAATAAAGCAAAATTATGCAAAACAATATTGCTTAACGTATGACAAACTAAACATTGGAAATAATACAAACCCCCTCACCGCTAATAATGCATATTCCAGACTCCTACATTCCATCCCAACCTGTCCCAAATGTCATCCCATGTCTATACTCCATGCAATGATACCTGAAAACCAGATACTGTATGTCATTCCACCACTTGCATGACCCACATGCCATCACAACTGAAATCCAGATGACATTCCACCACATGCCATTTCCCGTCCCACATGTAGACCCACCCTGTTCCACATGCCAACCAACCCTGTTCCACATGCCAACCCACTCTGTTCTACATGCCAATAAACCCTGTCTAACATGCCAATACATCTTGACCAACATCCCACCGCACCCTGCCCTACATACAATTCCATTCTGTCCCACATGACCTCATCCTAATTTCTTTAGCTACTTTATCATCATGTCATCTTCTACCCCACATTCTGCTTATTGTTTATATTTCCCAAACCTCTAATTTAAAATTCTTTAGAAGTAAGGATACTTTCTTTTGCTTCTTTATTCATGACAAGACAAACATTTTGATTGCTATTCATGTCAGGAATGTCAATATCATAACAAAACTAGAAATGTGAAGTTAGTAAGTCATAAGCGATATATCTTTGATCTCAGGTCAAACATATTACAGCAAATGCACACTATACCTCACCATTAAGTGTTAACAATGCTCTTCACATATATTGTATGATCATTTGTTAAAGCAAAATCATCATACCCACTTTAATTCAAACGATACCACATATACAAATATTTTCATTGCTATGCAAATAGGCTAATTATTATGCACACATAATCCCCCAACCATGTTTAACTAAACAGTACCAATGCTCTCTACCACTGAACCAAATAGCAAGTTGTTATCTCAAGTTAAATATTTTGTATGCAAGTATATTGTAATGCAATAACCTACTTAATATGCTCACTACCCCTCACCATTGAGTGTAGACAATGCTCTTTACATATATGATCATTTGTGTGAAACAAAATCCCCACTCCCACTTTAATTTAAGAGATATCATAGATACAAATATTTTCATTGTTATGCAACAAAGCTAATTAGTATGCACACACAACCCCCAATCATGTTTATTTGAACAGTACCCATGTCCTCTACCCCTGTGCCAAGTTACATGAATGTACATCATTCATAACTTAAGTTATGCACTAATGAATGTTAAACATTTTGTACGAAAGTGTATTGTTATGCAAATAACATAATTAATATGCCTACTTCACCTCAACATTAAGTGTAGACAATGGTCTTCACATATATGATCATTTGTACAAGCAAAATCCCCACATCCACTTTCATTTAGGAGATATCATAGATACAAATATTTTCATTGTAATGCAAATGCACACACAACCCTAATCATGCTCACTTGAACAGTACTCCTTGGCCAAGTTACATGAATGTACATTATTCATAACTTAAGTTATGAAAACTTTAACCAAAACTTTAACCTGACAAATATTTTCATTGTTATGCTAATAAGCTAATTAGTATGCACACACAACCCCCTAATAATGCTCATTTGAATAGTACCTATGTCCTTTATCCCTATGCCAAGTCACATTAATGTAAACTATTCATAAGTTATGAAAGCTTGAACCAAAACTTTAACCTGACAAATATTTTCATTGTTATGCAACAAAGCTAATTAGTATGCACACACACAACCCCCTCAATAATGCTCATTTGAACAGTACCCATGTCCTCTACTCCTATGCCAAGTCACATGAATGTACACCATTCATAAGTTATGAAAACTAACCAAAAACTTGAACCAAAAAGCAGAACCAAAACTTTAACCTGACAAATATTTTCATTGTTATGCAAATGAGCTAATTAGTATGCACACACAACCCTCCAATCATGCTCATTTGATCAGTACCCATGTCCTCTACCTCTATGCCAAGTCACATAAATGTACACCAAGTTAAAACTTTAACCAAAACTTTACCAGACGCCAATGCTGGGGGTAGTAGAATAGCTCTACTATTCTTTGAATAGTCGAGCTAAAAATGAGTGATTTGAAATATTAGGTGCTTAATGACTGACTACAAAAACATTGTTTTGAATCAATTATGGAAGATATCAGTGTTGCAAGGATCAAGTGGATCTTGGCAAACTAACAGTAAATTTATATTTCATAATTCAATGTGCATGTCTGTCATAAAGGAGTCATGGAAGAGATTGATGCACTTCACTGAAGTAGTATATTGACTTCAAATTGGTAGAACTTTTTCATAATTTTTTTTACATTTAATAGAAAACATGGTCTGTTTTTAAGAGTAACTCTTAAAGATTCAGACAAATATTAATATGAAATCACAACAAATAAAAGTGAAAATCTTTGTATTAGAGAAAAATTATGATCTGCTGCAGGGTAGGAAACTTATAAAATAAAACATTTAGGACTTCAGAAATTGGTTGTTATGTAAAGAGATATTCTGGATGAACTGTAGATACAGAACAGAAATATTGGTGCTAGATTTATTACGTCAGCAAACGTTCCGTCTTTTTTAAAACAAAAGAGGCTGATATTCCAGGTAATATATTATGTCTTTCATTCATATCAAGGTGTTTCCAAAACTTATTTATGCAAACTTAACTAAATAAGAGGTGTAGTGGCTTAGTGGTTAAGGAGTCAAGCTCGTACTCGATAGGTACCGGGTTCGATTCCCATCGTGAGCGCTACATTGTGTCTTTGAGCAAGACGCTTTACTCTACTTGTTTCAGTCCACTCAGCTGTGAAAAATGAGTACCAGCACTGCTGGGGAGTTAATCTGTGATATACTGGCATCCTGTCTAGAGGAGTCATGTACTCTCATCCACTTACGCCATGGAAACCAGGGATAAGCACCAGCTCTATGAGCCTAATGGCTTGATGGAATTAGCTTCTCCTAACTTAATAAGTTATTGAATTTATTCATATTCAGGAATTCCTGTACCAAACATTTCCAAAAATGTAGATGTTTCAAGTGCAATAGATAATATTGTTTAAAGAAGCTTTCAAAAATATGTTTTGATGTCATATGCCCTTTAGAATATGACTTTTAAAATGTTTTATTATGTAGAGAGTAATTTTGAAAGTCTTTATAGATTCATAGTCTTCTAAGCAAAGAATCGTGTCCTGAACAGCCTTCGAGATATCTTAATGAGTTTCAATAGTGGATGAAGTAAAATGGTTATAGCTTCTTTAGAAAAGATGATATATATTTGTTTCTGCTCAGCAGAGGGGCAATCTTTCTATTATTATTCGACTGTTAAACAGCTAAATTTATTTATTACTGCACATTCCTTCTTTTACCCTTCGGTATTTAAGTAAATTATGAAGTTAAAAAGAATAAATTCAATTGTTCTTTGTATTAGTGGTATGGTGAATAAAGTGTGGTTTTAACAGTTTAATTGACTTTTGTTTGTTTTCAGATATATAAGTGACAATGAAAAGGTTAAGTGGACAATTTTCAGCAAAAGAAATTCAACAGAATAATGTGAGCAAACATGTAACATTTATTACCATGCAGAACCTCCATTTTTGAACAGAATCTCCATATTTAAAATAGAAAGAAGGGATTTTGTACTTTTTCACAATATCTCCTTCAATAATCTCAAATTGACATATATGTGGCCCTGTTTGATGCCATGATACCTTTCATTAGAGCAGTTACAAGCTAACACAAAACTGGCCTAAATAATATTTTAAAATATGTGGATGTATCAAAGAATATAATACTTTTCTGTCAAAAGCAGAAACTTTAAGAGGAATCTGGAATTCTTCTGTTATCTTTAAACTACTAATAAACTAAGCCAAATGGCATCATGTTCATGATCTCTAGACATTTAACGAACTGTAATCACTACCAAACACCGGAAGAACAACAAACTGGTAACATCTTGTCCTCATTCTAGCCTCTTTTAGCATGGCAGCTACAATCAATAGTTTTCTTCTGCTCTCCTGAAGATCAATGCTTGGCTCCTTCATACTCTTCAGGACCCTTCATAATGTGTACACAGTAATTGTGATATCCACTGACTCAAAAGCATCTCGTATCATGTTCTTCACCTTATCCCATTGTAAGCCATCAAGTCCACAACCAATCCTAGGCATCGATAACTTTGTCACATGATTCTTCTGGCAGTGTGTTGCCATGGCATCCAGACTTCCTTTCAAGGTGGCATATGTTGGTTTTTGCCAATATTTCTGCTTTGTTATCTGAAACAATAAAATATCACAACAAATATGACAATTAACTGAGACAATCTTATACAGTACGGCACCACTGTGAATAAAAAAGAGCCAAGGTACTGTAGATAGTTTTCATCCCACATGATCTTTAGAGACATCTGACGTCTTCAAATTCTCAGTCATTATTTGTCAAGTGTGCTGTTGTTCACCCAAAATAGATGACCTGACAAGAACACACATTCCTACTTAATGCACAAAGCCTGAGCTTAAAAATCTTATCAGTCCAGGGATTTATTTAAACTTAAAGAACTGGTGACATGTAGCAATTTTGGTATCAACTGACATATTTATTTAATTTGGAACAACTTTCTATTATTCTGTCTTTTACAATCTTAAAAGAAACCTTTTTTGCCCCTCATATAAATATACTAAACTTCCTAGTTTATTTTCTATTATTAAAATTTTGTGACGTGTCAAGTTGGACAGTGCAGTAATATGATTTATCTCCAACTGGCAGTATGTAGGCCTATGTGTGTATCGAGTGTATTTATTGGCTACTACTAGCTCGAGTCCAGTTGTAGGCCTTAGCTTTTAACTATTTTTTGGTGAATTCTATGATCACATGATGGTATAGCTTAGACGAAAAGGAGAGAATTGTATGAATCAGTGTATGTACCAAATGAGACAGAGGCATTTCCAAAATGTATTTGTAAGTTACCTTAAATCTGCAGTGTTGTGAAAGCGTTTGCGAAGGGTATGTTGTGATACATGTATGTAGGCATATAGGTGTGGAACTTCGCGTTCAGCCGGCTCAGAGTGGCTAACTTCCCCGGTAATATCTCAAACATTTATAGTTGGATTGTATCTTCAGGTATACATACTATGGGGGTCTATAATGTCTCCGTCAAGTTCTCAAAAGGAATCTTCTGTATCTCAGGTATCAGAGGATGAAATTTCCAAACTTTTGTTTATGACATTTTAGAACTGTCTGTAATTAAATTGTATGCATTTACACAGGCAGTTCTATGGGGGTCTACAACTCACAATGTCATATTTAAAAATAAATTTGCGGATGCCACAGAAAGTGGTTATTCTGAACTTCAAAATAATGCGATTTTCACACTTTTCCAATTATTACTTTGGAGAAATAGGGGTTACTAAGTATTCAGTGAGTGTCAAACATCAGATTAAAGCAAACTTGCTTCTACATGTCACCAGTCCTTCAACAGTAGTAATGTTATCATGAATACAGTACAATTGGGATGTTTGCATGTCTTGAGCATGTTGTATATTGAAAGTGATCTAGAATATAATGTAGTTTGTCTGGTTTAATGTCCATGTAAATTGAAATATGTGTTGATGAAATGAACTATCTAAAAGTGCTCTCATTCATTTTAAGTTCTTGCCAAGTACATATGACTACTTTTCTCACCCAACAACCATTCACCACTTTGAAACTTTCTGGGTTGGTAGGAAGATAATGATTCAACTTACCCTTTTAGGTGTAGGCAGATAAAGTGACTGCTAAGGTAATACATAACCTAACAACTTTCATTTTCAACTTATCTGAATCATATACCTGTCCACCATATACTCTATAGTGCATAACCTGTCCACCATATACCCTATAGTGTGTAACCTGTCCACCATATACTCTATAGTGCATAACCTGTCCACCACATACTCTATAGTGTGTAACCTGTCCACCATATACTCTATAGTGTATAACCTGTCCACCATATACTCTATAGTGTGTAACCTGTCCACCATAGACTCTATAGTGTGTGAGAGTGATACAGCAGTAGTAAATGTGTAGTTATGTATTGAGGGTGGCATATCATGATGGTTTGATGTTTCAGCAGACATTAAATAAGGATGTGTGATGTCAGGCTTCCTGTTCATCACCATGCTTGATTGGGTAATGAGACAATACAAAGGCACAGAACTGGTATAAGGTAGAATTTTACACTCTGGAAGACCTAGAGCTATGCAGATAGCAGCACTGCTAGCATGCAAATGGGAACATATCCAAGGGAAAACATATAGACTTCAAATTAATGCAGATTATATAGGATTGAAAATTAATGAAACTAAGACAAAAGTGCTATGAATAAACACCAGGAAGTAAGATTCCATTAAAATAAACGAAACAGAAGTTGAGGATGTAGAAGACTTCACATACCTTGGTGCAACACTGCCCAAAGATAGAGGTTTACTGATTGACATAAGAAGAAGCAAGAAACTCTTTTGTCACCCTCAACAAAATTTGGATATCAGGCAGCTACAGCTTGAAGACAAAGCTTAGAATCTTTCAAACAAATGTAATGGCAGTTTTGTATGGATCCAGTTTCATTTGAAAATGACTGAAGACAACACAAAAACAAGATATATATTTCAACACAACTGCCTGAGGAAAATTATGAAAGTCAGATGGCCGACCATTATTTCAAATGACAAAATACACAGAAAAACAGAACTGAACCCATAAGTGAAACAATTTTTGAAAGAAGATGGAAAAAACACTACATGTACTGCACATTACACATTACACTAGAGTGACTCTGACCTAGACGAGAAAGACAGAAAACAACCTGGTAAGGACGTTTGAAAAAGGAGAAGGAAATGCTGGGATGAAGTGGCTGGAATGAAGTCAGAGAGGTGGCCCGAGATAGAGGAAAGTTGAATTCTGTGATGAAGGCCTTAATCTCCACAAGACGGAAAAGGGAATGGTAAGGGAAAGTTGTGAATTTGCAAAGGCGTGATGGAGTATGTTACTTTTGTGAAGTTAAACAGGTTAAAAAAGGGTAAGACAAACAAGGATAAAAAAGTTTTAAAAGGAAAAATAAGGATAAGAAAGCTTAAAAAGTATAACAATGGGCATTTGAATGGCTCTACTTAACACTCAGAAAAAAAAAGCTGCAATGATATACTTTTGTGAGGTGATGCAGATTAAGTAAAAGCTTATAGAAAGCTTCACGTATAACAATGGGGATTGGAATGTTTCTTTAGGGTTTCCTAAACTATAAATTTGAATTTAGCATGTCTCGCCTCATATATATTTTTGATTTTCTCATTTTACAATTAGTAACAATGTTTGTTTTTACAAGTTACATAAATTAGAAAACGTTAAGACTTTAATGGCCATGGTTGGCAATTGTATATAACAACCCAGTTAATAATAATGCAAAGACAAACCCCTACCATACATATCTGACCTGGCTAAACCTGTTCCACTAAACTCTATTGCTATGCAAATAACAAAATTGTTATGAACACAAGACTTAGATCTGATTTACCATAGTATAATCTAATCACATTCTCACTACTTTAAGAGATATATAAACAAGTATTTTATTCTTATGCTAATCTAAATCAACACAGAACTCCCAATACACATCCATCAGGTCCAATGCTTTCAATACCTGAGCAGAGGTCTAACATTCTGCATGGAATCTATTATGCAAATAAACTGCTTAATATGCACACATCACCTTACTATTCAGCATAAACAATTGTCTTCACATATATAATTTGTGTAAAGTACAACACCACACCAATCCTATTTTGATGAAATATCAGAGAAATATATATTTCCATTGTAATGCAAATAGGATAATTAGTATGCACACATACCCCCTCCCCCCAAAAAGAAAGAAAAAAAGCCATAACATCAATGATGTTGAAGCTCGACTTTATCACAAAAATGTTTAATAGTAAAGATGATATCAAAGGAATATAAAATGGGGAGTTGCCATTTTCAGGCCAAGTTTCACATACAAAAAATATATTCATGGTCTACCATCATTTAATAATATTGTATAAGAAGCAATTTATTCTTTGTAATATCCCATTGATTATACTCTAACATTGTACATCCTTTCTTTCAATTAGTTTGTCTGAAAATGTGCCAATTATATGATGTGAAACCAAGGATGTATAAACACATCCTTGGTAAAACTAAACAATAAGCAAGGCTTTCACACATATCTGTTATAAGAGGCCAGGGCCCCAATCCAAAAGACCAAGTTATTTTCCATTAAAATGTGTAAATTCAGCTAGAGGCAGCTGATGTCAAAACCAAAGCTGTTTGGAGATTCATTTGACTCTGTCTACACATGTGTTAACTAAAAATGATAAATTCCCTTCAGAAAAGGAGAAACCTGTGGAATTGGAAAATTGTCCACCTGGATTCACAACAAGTATACTTTATCCCCCTCCCAGGACTTTTTTAGAGAAAACAATATTTAAACTCTCATACTGACAATACAGGCAATTTTCTTATTTTTGTTGGCTAAAAGCAGTTTACTTTCCTTAAGAGAGGGAACAATTTATAGAGCTTTCGGGGACTTTTGCAATGGAATCCAAGGAAGTACACTTCAGACCCCTCCAGCAATAACTTTTATAAATAAAAATATTTTCATCATTCATAAGAAAATTAACAAGATACTTACTAAGGTTGCATCTTCATTCTTGTTGTTAATTTTCCCTCAAATGAAGTATTTTCTTTTTGTTTGGGAGAGGAGGGGGGAAGGGGGGAGGGGTCTCCTGCCTCCAAATTACCAGGAGAAAGAAGCTTCAGTCCCCCACTTTTTCATAAACAGTACTTAATTTGAAATTTCAAGTTAAAAAGGAAAGAAGTTTCATAAAACAATATGCTTTTTGGTCATTTGTTATACCTTAGATTGAAGAAAATTTACTTTACATTGCAACAATAAAGACAAGTCACTCAGGCAAAGATAATGAGTGAAGGTGATTAACAGGATAGTAGTCTATGCTGTCCACACAACACAGGATATTGTGCACTGTAGTGTGAACAAAGTGGTACCTCCTTGTGTCTTACCATTTCACTGGTGTGAATAGGCAATTATTTACACAGCACATATTTTTCAGATTTGATTGTGGATTTTTATGAAAATGAAAAGTGATCTATTTCAGGTATACAAATAGTAAATAAAAAACTGAATACACCCCATGTGGAAGTTTTCATGCACTTCAAGACTGCCAGAGTTCAGAAGTCTTTGGTCACAAACCTCTGACTAGATACATTTCAAAATGGGAGTTAACAGAAAATTCCAATTTTATAACCTCAACTGCATTGAGCTAAAAATCATACTCATCTATTCCTCTACCCCACTTTAAGGAGAATGTACACCATTCGTAATTTAAGTTGATCGCACAAAATTCTATTGTTCTGCAAATAATCTAATTAATATGCAAACTACACCCCACCACTAAGAGTAAACAATACTCTTCACATAAAGTAAATGGTCATTTGTGAGCAAAATCACTACAGTGACTACACCCATCTTAACTTAAATGTACAGTAAATAAGCTAATTATACACAATCAAGCTCATCTGAGCAGTATCAATGTCCTCTACCCCTGTGCCAAGTTATGTGGATATGCACCAATCATAAGTTAAGTTAAACACTTTTCACGAAAGGCTATTGTTATGCAAAGAACCTGATTATTATGCACAATGCACCTCACCATTAAGTGTGAACAATGCTCTTTGCATATATGATCATTTGTGTAAGCAAAATCACCACATCTACATGTACTTTAATTTAAGAGATATCATAGATACAAATATTTTCTTTGTCACGAAAATAAGCTAATTAGTATGTACAAACATCCTCCAATCAAATAAGGAAAAGGGGTTACAGTATAAAAAGGAGGCAGGCATTCTATAAAAGGTTGACAGAAAGGAAATATATACAGAAATATGATATGAGAGTAGTCAGAACAGAGGAGAAATTATATTTATAACGAAATAACAGATGACTCTAAGTGATCTGTGTTGTATTTAGAACAGAAAGGAGAAAATATATACAAAATTGTGAGATGACTTTTTCAAAGTTCATTGGTGACATTAAGTTAACATCATTACAAGTTGCTATTCAGGTAAGGCAAGGCAACACAGCATCTTGTAATGGCTGTAGAACCTCCCATATTTTGCAGAGAATGTTTTCTTTCAGCTGTACAATTTTATGCTAGACAAAACAAAAAAGAAAGACACAAGACACAGTTTCCCTCTAAAGAATAAAAATACTAACCATGTAGTAGATCAATCTTTCTCCTCTTTTCAAAACTGCAACACCTCCTGGTCTAACACCTAAAATGAAAGCAGTGGAGAATTTTATATAGGAATTTTATTTTATACATTATACCCTTATCAATGATCAATATGCAAACATTTTATTAAGAAAGAGGACACAAAATTATTTCATTTTGAAAGCAGATAAATATCCAAACATTTTGAAGTCTGAAAAATAACTAGTGAGTAGTATTGCAATGATGTTTGTGTGCAATCAAAACAGCTGTAATGAACTTACCCTGAGCTTGAAGCTCTTGAATGCCTCCATACTTCTTTTTGAAGATGACTGCAATTCCCTTGCCCAACGAATATCCTCACTGATACAGTGCGCCAAACTCTCATCTTCACCACACTTAAAGAGGTCTCCCTTTTGCTCCACAAACTTTAGAAACTGTAACATAAATTTTGTTTTCAATGAATGACAATATGTATCAAACTGTATGTGGAATATATAGACTAATTGAGTAAGATTAGGATTGTATTGCCCTTGCTTCTAATAAACAGCTAAACTAGTAAAAATGGTTCCAACATGAGTAATTGATCTATTCAGCATATTGAGTCCTGTAAAATTGTGGTTGGATATATTAATTTTCTGGTACCATCTAGTAAACAGATTTGAGAATGGATAACCAGTATCATTTGTAATTGTTTCCTACCATACTTTATTATGACTTAAAGATCAGGAAAGAACTTATTATTGAATTTTCTTATGTGTACCGAACCAAGATTAACTTAAATTATATAAGCTGCTGGAGGATCTCCATTAAGAGGCTTAAATTGATACCCTTTCTGGTAATCATTGTCTGATCAATCTGTGGATAAATGTTTTGATATATTTCATTGGTATTCATTAGTATTCATTTGTAAGAAAACAGACACATGTAATGACTTTCACAATTCAACATTTGTACATAAATATAATTGAACCAAAAATACAAGGTAATACATATTTTAAAGATAAATCATACGGTGCAGTATGATTTTCTCAGGTTTGTCACCAGTACTAGTAGTTTAAGATATAGGCCTATTACATTTCCCCTGCCACTGTGAGTCTAGTTTTCCCAACCCCTGGGTCTGGATGACTGCTGAATGATGAGATCTACACGCCAACCGCCTTATGGGTTGCCTGCCTTCTTGCGTCTGGCATTACAATACTTAAACAAGTTTTGCCCATCCGTGGTCCATGCAAGAACTAGCATACAGCGCATAACGTTACAGATGTAAATTAAACAAATTAAAAAAAAATCATATTTTCAAATTCAATCATAAGAGCCTTTAAGTTTGGTCGTTCTAAGTTGCTTTACATCAAAAGTCATACGAAGGACCTAAAATTATGTTAGAAATTAGTAGAGGTCAAGAAAAACTAATAATGAACAAAACGTACATTATTATCATTATCAAGCCAACCATTACTGATCACTTTCAATTTACCTGACTATCTTTGGTCTCCGATGACCCCGTTAATTTCAGCTTCTTTGACTGATTACTATTGTCTGCCTTCAAAAAGTGTCCCAATCCAGTTTGCTTAAAGGTTCTGGATCTTTTACTCTGCCCCTTCTGATTCGTGGAATCGCTGAGTCCTCCCTTTTCTTCATGGTTCTCCATTTTTTCTCGCGAAACTGGTCAAGTTTTCCACGGCAAAATTGTACACTCGATTTGACAAAAGTTGCACATGTGTGTTATCAGTAACTTTTTCTCTCTAAATTTTGAACTTCTGCATACTATGAAGCGATACGAGATATTGCTTTTTCTGCAAAGCGAATATGCCAAAATGGGTTTTTATTCGAGTAACACTTCTTCATTATATATTATCAGTTTGTCTTGTTGTAGGGGTTATACAACCATTACATGAAACAGCCAATCATGGTATGAATAGTTAAAAATGACGAAAATAGGGCTACTCGTGGCCGTAATTCTCCTTCACAAAGTGTGTGTGCCTGTGTATGTGTGTGTGTGTATGTGGGCAGGAAAATGGGGAGGAAGGCAATATTTTTGCAAAAATTTCCTTTTTCTTCTTATTCTCCCAGTAGTAAATGAAAGGGGGTTCTGGCACACCTCTTTTTTTTACTCTGATCGCCGTTTTTCGCCATCATCATCATCATCGTCATTGTCAACGTCATCGTTATCGTCATCGTTATCGTCAAGGTCATCGTCATCGTCATCGTCATCGTCATCATCATCATCATCATCATCATCATCATCATCATCATCATCATCATCATCACCATATCATCATCACCACCGTAACCGTCACCGTCATCATCATCATCACCATCACCACCACCACCACCACCACCATCACCACCACCACCACCACCACCACCATCATCATCATCATCATCATCACCACCACCATCAGCACCACCACTATCATCATCATCATTCTTATTATTATTATATAAAAAAAATCCTTAAATTATTTTATTATTATTCTATTTTTTTAAATATTTTTTAAAAATATTTTATTACTACTTTTTTAAAGTGTTTTTCAGGCCGAAGGCTAAAGTAGTGGACAATCCTCTTACAACCCAATTCTTGTTATCGACAGGTAATAGGGAAATTTTATTTATTCGCATGCTATATATTATGTGGTGTTCACTTTTCAATATATTAATACCATGGTGAAATGTCTTATTTTCATATAGTGTTTTGTGTACTGCTGATGTAGTATATGTTTTTTCACAACAAACTTTTCAACGGCTTTTGCTTTTTCCTCCATCTTTCTTGAGGATAGCATATATTTGGGGTTGAAGTCCTATATACTCGCTAATGGGTACTCCAGCACATTCGTCTTTAATTTTACCAAACACTTTTTTGTAAACTTTACTGTGGAGTGGGTGATGTATAGGATAATAGCTTGTATCATAAAGGTACGTTTCAGAGGCCATATCAGCGTACACATCCTCCGTTAGTATCTCAAGCAGTAAGCTGTCAGTATCTGTATAGTTGCAGCGGTCTCTATATTACTCCTTGCAGCTTATTGTAGTAAAATTCATGCATACATAAGATGTTTGCTGAGATCTAGGACACTCATCCCAACGTAGACTGGGCGGTCGAGAATTAGTCGACGCTTACGTATGTGTAGGGCGTATAGATCGTTATCAAATACCTACTGCCTTGCAAACGCAGAACTGGCTATCCACCGCCGAAGCTTGTCTTCTTTAGAGGCCCGCACGAGCTTCACATCTACACCTTTGCGCAGATTTTCCACGGTCTTACCAAAGACGCTATTGTTCATCAACTTGTAGAGGTCTTTTTAAATATGGTTGCTGCCCTTTTGCGGAGTTCTGTATTCAGCTGAATGTAGGGCCCCGTCCACTTGCTTTGATTGAAGAGGATTGCACGAGGGAGTTTCTTTTCGTTAGCTTCATACATAAAGCGAGGAAGAGTTGTAAATTGCGGTAGTCAGGTAATGGACTACGTAGTGCTTTTTGTCACCGAGATTATGAACTAGTTTTTCAGCCTCACTTGACGAGCCTAGAAACACTTGTTGGTAATCCGACATCCACTCCTTTCACACCTTCATGCGCTCTGGAGCAAGTTCATATGTGTTATGAACGTCATGAAGCTCCTTAGGGTACTCAAAGTCCACCTCAAGGATGTAGCTCTTTTCCACATCTGATGAAAGCGTATATAGTGAAGGCATCTCTTCTATCCATGCAATCCCACCTGTAGGTAGCGCTTGACTCATTTGCCCAGCCATACATGTAATTCGCATCTAGGTTTAGGATGTGACTGTTAGGTTTGGAAGGTCATAGCCTGATACGTGAGGGTTGTTGGCTTTGGCATGGCGCTCGGATACCATGGAGATACCTCCCCGCATACTTTTCTCGAAGAACAGGTGCATGTCATAGTCTGTTAACAGTTCCAGTTCCACACCAGTATACTTCAAGAGTGCATCTCAAGACAATCCAGGGCTTGTATAATAATGTGCTGGATCTAAGCCGTACTGCTGCAGGCAAGTCTTCCGAAATGTTTCGAAGATATCAGCCAGTAAGAGTACATCTGTTCGCAGGTATAGGTTGTGAGAATCTCCCATATTATCACAATCGAATGCTTTCCAGACTTCTCTGTGCATGCTGGTAGTCCTAGGGCGAAAATATGTCTATCGATGAGCAAATGGTTGCTAAAGATATTGCTATTGGTAAGCACCATAATATAAATTCTATCACAACCTCCAGTTTTTGAGTCGGGGGTTGAATACGGCAGCCTGGCAGAACCTGGATGTTAATACAGGAACGAGTGTTGATACTAAATTAGAAGGGGCGGATGTCGATACTAAGTTAGAAGGAACTGATCCAATAGAAGCTAAAATAGAAAAATAGCATTTAATTTTACTTTTCAAAAGTTGGACAATTTAAAACTCAATTTGGGCAATTTTCAGCACATTTGGGAAATTTTTAACAAAATATGGGTGATTTTCTTATCAAACTTTAGCCAATTTCTAAATGAAGTTGGGCAACTTATAACCAAATTTGCGATTTCTAATCAAATTTGGGCGTTATTTATCAAATTTTTGAAAACCTTCAACCCAATTTGGGCAACTTTTAACCAATTTTGGGCAATTTTTAATAAAATGTGGGCGATTGTTATCCTTCGCGACTTTTAGCAAACTTTTGGCCATTTTAAATCAAATTTGGATAAACTTCAACCAAATTTGGGCTATTTTCAACCACATTTGGGCTATTTCTTACCAAATTTAGTCCATTTCTTACCACATTAACGCCATTTTCAACCATAGTTGGACTATTTTAAACCAAATTTGGACAATTTTAAACCGAGTTTGGTCGATCGATATTCTTACGAACTCCGGATGAATTTGACTAATGTTTACTATTTTTATGAATTTTGCGGCGGATTGACCGGGAACTGAAGAAAGAGATGGCCTGATCGGGAAAGCAAAACCCAATCAGGGGAAAACTTGCCCCTGCTCCCCCTTCCTTCTTCTACTCCCCGATTCCTACTCCACTGAGAGAGAGCTGGTGCGACCCACGCTGGCCACTGGTTACGGGTCTGGCCTATAAGTATCACCCCGGCATTTTTGTGTTACTATCTCTGAAAAATATCTCGAACAATATCGATTGATCTGAGAAAAATGGATCTTTACATTTCATGCTGCACACGTGTATGCGCGTTGTTTCAAACAGTCTAAGGCATTTTGAAAACTATTACGACCAAGTATGCTGTGCTTCCAATGTAGTTCTAAAAGTTGCTGTGCCCCAGCCGAACAAAGTCAGTGAATTTCCGAAAAAAATTACACGAATTTTTGAAAATTTAGCACAAAATGGTCAATTTATGGACCAACTTTTGAAGAAATGTCCGCAATTTGTAGCAATTAAAACCAAAATGATTGGTATAATTTTATGGACAATTTTATAAGCAATCCGAAAACTAACCAATTTTGTTGAAAAATTATGCAGATGTTTTTGAAAAATTTATATCAATTTTCCGAAATATTGTGTAACATTTTTCAGAATAGTCTGACGGAAAACTTGATATCATGACTTGAAAAATTCGGGAAATTTTCGAAACTGATTGGGGAACATAACATAAATTAAAGAACATGATTTGAAAAATTCGGAAAATTTTAGGACCATGATTCGGAAAAATCGAGAAGTTTGATAA